>FIZR01004461.1:0-21202 GCA_900060175.1 Ferrisia virgata
GGATGAGTGGGGGTAACGAACGAACAAAACCTGTTTTTGAGGTCTTAGACTGTCTACTTCAATGTAGCGAAATCATTTCACTCATTTGTTGATTTGAATTTTAGGGTATTACAAGCGGTTTTGACGATCTCCAGGACCACTGTGCGTTGTATCAGAAGATTTTCCAAGTGAAAAAATGTTTAAACCTATTACAAAAATACTTGGTGGTTTTCTTTTCTTGAAATTCGCTCGACAGCCTGAATTAGGGAATGAACTACGTGTTGAAAATTTTCTCTTTTCATATATGGGGCTTAATATTTAACACGTACGTACCTATACCTACGTGTTGAAAAATAAATCTTTGATCGGTTTGGCTGCGAATTTAATTCGTGTTCGACGATATAAAAACCGATCGCTGTGTATAGGTTTTATCGTTTCACCTATTTTCATTATTCGACGTTCGTCGATGAAAATCCGAAGTTGGTATTTTTTGTTGCAGGCTCTTATAAATTTTCGCGTTCAAATCAATACAACTACGATACGTCGAACTGCATCCATTTCGCCACTAAACATAATCCAACCGTCTGAAGCGTAAAATTTCCGCCTCATTTCTCGTGGATTTTTTTTTTTTTTTAATCGTATAAATATTTACGTAAACGTTTCGCGTTGTTTCCTGCTGCTTCGTAACGACCGAGTATGAAAAAAAAAAAAAAGCACCGATACTTACGTCAAATTCATCGTCGCGTCGTTCAATATATATTTATTTACTGCGAGCGAAATATCGATTAGCTAATTTGCAATACTTAGATATCCATTTCGTCAACGGGGCAACGCAGCTAGTTAGCATTTTATTTAGCATACCGTCATCTTCCATCATTAAATTTATATTCTGTACAGTACCCGCTCCGCCTCTCGCTGCTCTATTCTTATAAAACGTTAAATTATCTGGCGATTTAATTTTCGTTCATTAAGATTTTTTTTCATGTCGCTTCCTCACTTGCGTCTTTGTACCGCTTAAGATGTCCCTTTTTTTTCGCCTTTATGAATCGCTATTCAAAAATTAGGCGTGTCTTTATTATCGTGTCCGCTATAGCGGAATAAATTTTTCTGAATTAAATGGCGAATTGTTCGAAATTTTTAAACCTCTGCAGTGTTATGTTTGTCGTTAGTTCGTTTATTCGTTCGATACTCTGTAGCAATATTATACCTACAAAGGTATTACATGGGTAATTTTACAAAGTAAATTATTAGTAATGTATTTATAATCCTATGATTTGGTGCAAAAAATTTTCAGCCATCTGAGTAGATGTAATTTAAGCTGTTCGTTATTGTTGTCGTATTCGCGCCCGTTCGTTGCAAATTTCCTACGAACACAAATATTCGATGGCTTTTTAGCATATTCGTATGTTTATTTCACACTATCACGAAGTGATGAAGGAATATCAATAACAAATTCAAATTCGGTGAAGAAAATACTTTCAAAATTGTTACTTTTTACTAAATCGTACAATGAAACAGCTACTTTATTTGTTTTTTTTTTTCACGTAATGGTGGCGTGATGGTAAAATTTCGAATATAGGGGATATTTCAATGGAATATGTATTATGGAATAGCTACGAGAAATTTTGATTGAAAATTCGAATCTAACGTAAAAAATATTTTCGAAATGATATATTTTCAGCTGTGGCACGAAGAAAACATTTGATTCTATTGTTGAGTTTGATAATTTCCAATTTTAAACAGTTTTTATTTTTTAATTTCGGTAAAATTTCAGGGTGTCCACCAGATCACTAAAGTCGCGAAAAAGTCGCTATTTTTACCAAAAATCACCGAAAAGTCTCCTGAACTTTCAATTAAAAAAATTTTGAGTGATCAATTTTGTTAATTATTTTCGATTGTTTTGTACTATTGATGAAGTACTTCCTATTAATTACGAATGTTTATTTTATTGAATTAAATTAAGTTTTCAATTTTTTTCATATTTCTTTAGGGTGCTTCATTCATTTTTTCATATCAGATGGCAACCATCAAAAATTAGCCATTTCCAAATTTCGTAAAAAAAAAATATAAAAAATAAGAAAAGTACAAATTTTGTTGGAGAATCTAATTTTAAAAAATTAAGGGGGGGGGGGGGGGGGGGGGTTAAAAAAAGGGGGGGGGGGGGGGTTGGGAGTTGAAAAAAAAGTTGCGAAAAGGTGCTATTTTCGAATTTTAAATTTTATTAGACACCAAATTTGGTTATTTTTCACATTGTATTCAGAAATATTCCTAGCTCAATAATATTAGGGGAAGTATGTATTTTGCATTGTTTTAAACAGGGTGTCTAAAAGATATCGAAAGTAGTGATTTAAATACAATCATACAATCGCAGTCGATTGTAAAACCAGTGAACAAGTGACGAAATTAGGTTGAAAATTTATGAAAATAGTGAAAAATTGAATACTGCCCTTGTACTAATTTGTTGTTCATTAATTTTTGATATGCTCAAAATGAAAATTTTTTTTGCAAAATAGGATACTTATTCCACTCGACCAGTGGAATTCGTGTTAATAAAATTGCATACTCGGTTCGCCGCAAAAAAAAGACATTTTATCCGGAATTCGTTTAGAATTACGGAGAAATCGCATGCTCATATTCGAAATAAATTCATAAAAAAATTCACGATCAGTTTAGTGTGTAAAGTTCTTTATGCGAAGATTGGGGTGAAGGGGGAGGAGGGAGCTGCTTGCGAAAAGAAAAAAGTGATATTCGAAAATTTCTCGTAAACTCTGAATAACTCACGTCGTGTAAGTAGTACATAGATTAACCGTACAAAGATCAGATGAGTGTGATTACGAAGTTTTTGTGGACGTTGAAATCGATTTTTTTGACACTTTGATTTCTGAACCTCAATTGGGATTCATAAGAGGGGGTTCAAAATTGGAAATTTCACAAAATCTGGATATGCATATTGCCACATTATATTTTAACATGGTATTCTGATTCTTACAAGTATTTTCGAATTGCGTCCCAGAAGGAGATCGGGGGGGGGTGTCAACATTTGAAATTTTACTCAATGCGTATATTATGCAGGTTTGTGTACTCCCTAAGTATTTATAAGGCCTTACTTATAAAAAGTACAGCAACATCGGGTTTCATACGATAAAAATTTGAATAGTAAAAATTTTTAAAATTCTTCCAATATAGAAATTCACTCGAAAATTCATTTTAAATAGATATAATTCTAACTATGTGAATAGTACTGTTGTGAGTTTTTTTTTCCTCGCGTGTGTGTGTGTGTGTAGTAATTCGAAATACTCTAATTGGTTGAGACCGTAGCAATAAGTCGGATACTACACGTCCCATTTATACGATAAATTTGCTAAAAGCTCTAGTAACTTTCTTAACAAATGCCTATTTCATTCAACGCGTGCTTAGGAAACTACGTAGGTAGAAAGGTAAGTTGGTACTAAACTAATTTATCGTATTCCGAAGAAAGTTAGTACATTTAACAAGCTTTTAATTTACTCGCCTTACAAAATGAAGTTACGCGAAAGCATTGTGTACGCGAGTAGGAGAGCAACTCTCATCCTTTTTCCGTTACTGCGCTGCACGGCCACCGCGTATCGTCGACGTCCACGACGAGGAAAATAATTAAAACAAAAAAAAAAAAAAAAAAAAAAGAAACGCTATCATTTTGACGTGTTTGTAGCTGTCATTTCATTACCTAAATTTTCACCATTTGTTGGTTCGTTTATTGTATACGAGAGTAAGTGTATTATATATCTTCGTGCAACGGTAAACAAATTTTAATACGTAATGGCCCATTTCCAAATTACTCGTTTATATGTACCTATATAGATGTACTGCACAGTGCACACATATGTACCAAGTACCTACCTACCTACATCTAGATAGTAGTATAAGGTAGTACGTATCTACCTATTCGTTTAAATTGATACCACGACTAGAATTTTGCCTTACTGCAGCACAATTTCATAATTTATATACCTGTAGCTCGATAACGTACGACTAGAAACAGGCGGCGAGGTACATACTATAAAAATTATACCACAATCGTTCGACCCAACGGTCCTCGTATCCGAGCATTGCCCGCTCATCTATCCCAACAGGCTTCTTTATGGACCCGAGGAAATTTAATTAAAATTTCTCCAAATCTACCGACAACGACGACGACCGACGACGACCGACGACAACTGCGACGCGACGGCCAAAACTGTGATTAAACGCAATGCTTCATTACGTACCAACATTTAAACATGCTCGTCAATTTTTGCCGCGTTCCGGCCGAGAATCGTCGTTTTATTTAATTAATGTACTTTAATTACGATCGAATTAGAGTCGAGGTACCCGAGATGAATTTTATCGATCGAGTTTCATTTGTAAAACCTAAGTATACGTTGCGGTCGGCTTTCGTATAGCGGAATTTTCAAATGAATTACAAAATATATGGCAGGCATTAGTGTAAGCAACAGCAACAAGACGAGTTCGATTTATAAAATTAGAAACAGGGTATACAAGTATATAAAAAGGACATGGTTGGAAAGGATTCGTCTCGAGAAAAAAATAATCCTGTTGCTACGGCTAAAAATAACCGTCATTTAGAAGAGTTTTTAATTTACGAATAAATCGAATTCGAAAAAAGATGAAATTAAGAAGAAAAAAAACAATCGGCCTGATTTTCATGACATATTACAATCCTAACAAGACAAGTACCCCAAGTGTTATAAGCCTAATAAAACATTTTTTTTTACAGGTGAGTAGTGCATTCAAAATTACCCCCCCCTCATCATTTCAGCCCTTAAGATCCATCGGGGGGAGTTGAAAAATCAACAAATAGAACTGCGAAATTAATGAAAAATTAAATAACTCGAGTTCGTACCGCGTTTAGGGGCTAATTTTTTTCAGCACATATTATACTCGACATGAGCGACTTAGTGGTGGGGTAGTCGCCCAGATCCGCGTGTAACACCTCGAGGATGTATTTTTAGCTATCTAAAATATATTGAGAAAAACAGAAAAAGTGAAACAATTTTTTACTTGACCGGATACTCGTACGGAGCACCACAATGTAAAAAATTAGTCAACTACGCTGCTGCCATTTTCCCAACTACAAAAATTTCAGCATAAAAGTGATACTCATAAAATTAAAACAGAGTTATGACTTATTAGATGTCACTAGGACAAAAATTGGATCCGAGCGACTACTCCACCTCTAGGTGGCCTATGTCGGGTATTATATGTGGTGAAAAAATTAGCCCCTAAGCGCGGTGCGAACTCAAGTTATTTCATTTTTCATTAATTTTCGCAGTCCTATTTGTTGATTTTTCAATATTCTACCCCCCCCCCCCCCCAGATGGAGCTTGGGAGATGAAATTTTGGTTGTGGGAGTAATTTCCTGTAAAAAAAAACTTTTTTTATTAGACTTGTACTTGGGGAACTTCCCTTGTAAGAATTGTTTTTTTTTCTTATCAGCATTGAAGGTAGGGAGGGTTCAATGGGGCTAAAAAGTTGAAACCCACTAAAGGCACATCTAGGGCTCTTACTGAAGGTGCATACCAAATTTCAACTTCATAGCCCAATTTCGGAGTTATTCGAGGAACCAACATTCAAAATGAGAAAAATCGACCAAAAAACACATATTCAGGGCTGTGAGAGGGTGCAATGGGGCTGAAAAGTCGAAAGTCCCAAATGACGCAGCTAGGGTCCCTACTACACGTACAAAACCAAACTAATAGCAGTTCTGTATGGAGACAGTGGTGCATAAAATCATGGACAATGAGGCGTGTTATAATACCTTTGATGTATGAGAATCTTTGCCAATTTCGTTTTAAAATGACTTAATTTCATCAAAATTTGTACCAAAAAATTCTCAGCGAGAATGTATTAGGATCAGTCTTTGTTATAGCTATTTTACACAATAGCACATCTATCAAAACTGAGTTTTTTGCTCAGTATCTCGTTAACTAATAAATCTAAATCTTTTAAATATTTAAATTCTAGAATTTTGTATCAAATTCTATTTATAAAATGTGGGGGGGGGGGGTTCATATTTCTCTTTATTTATGCATCGTTGAATAAAACGTAAAGATGACTAGATTCGATAAAAATGTCAAAATTTCTTGGCTATCCCAACTAATCATAACTGAACAACTACCACTCATCAAATTTTAACGCACAGAACGCAATAATTCAGAACGGGGGGAGAGGGAGGGGGGAGGGGTAGTATGATCTAAAAAATTTTGCGTAAGAGGAATGCTCATATCAAAGGTAACATTTCGGCTCATAAGAAATGAGTAAGCAAGAACATGCTGATTATACACCCCTGGTAGTGAGGATTGTATAATGTTAAAAAACTTTGGATCATCTATCGGCTGACTCAAAAAGGAGCAATTTTTGCGATTTTAGGATTTCAAAACTCCCTCTACCAAATTTGAGAACAATTGAATTTCGACCTGAGGTCGACCCCACTCCAGAATATCAAATCAACCTCCAATATAGGTCTATTTTTCAAATTCGACCGACTTTGGTCGGCATCCAGCTGATCAAATGATTTTAAATTTCGATGAAAAAAAATGAATAAAAATAAAAATATCTGACAACGCCAAAAATGGTCGTAATACTCTTCTGGGAGCCCAAAACGGATTTTGCTGATACTCCCCTCCTCTAGCCTAGGTCGATAGACCGTAATAGCCTGGTTTTCATTAACAAAATGATGACATGAAAAGTCAGGCTGGTTCGAACAATTGACTTACAGCAGAGGGAGAGCAGAGTAACAGTGAAATCCGTGTTGAGACCCCAATAGACCATAGAGGCCCTTTATTTCGTCCATTTATTTTTGTTTTCCAAAACGGAAAAATCATTTGCTCAGCTCGATACTGACCAAAGTCAGTCAAATTTGAGCAGTAGGCTTAGAGATTCGCAACGGATTTAATATTTGTTTAGTGAGGACAACATTGGGTCAAAATTCAGTCAAGCCCAAATTCTGGGGAGTGGATGCTGAGAGCTGAAAATGGTAAAAGTTGTTCGTGTCATAACGAATCGATACAGAATCAAAAGTTGCTCAACATACCCAAAAATTGACTTCTTACTTCAAATTAGAAGGGAAAAAATGAGAGGCTTTTGCATTTTTTGACCTAGAAAAACAGTTGCTCTACGCACATCTCTCCTCCAAATTAAGGTAGTGAGGGGGCTTAAAATTTATTATGTACATTTAGTAGAGGTTCTAGATATGTTTTTTGTGGGTTTCAACTTTTCACGCTTGTGTTTTTTTTTCGATTTTGCTTATTCTTCAAATTTGTGGCACGTATAAATACCTTCCAAATTGAGCTGTAGGAAGTTGAAATTTGGCACGTATATTGAATTCGAATTTAAAAAAATTTTCAAATATTTACAACTCTTATCTGGAAGTTTTCTAGAAGTTTCTTGTTTTCGGATAATCTGCGAGTATTTTTTTTCTTCACCAATAGTGTAAGGGCTGGGTATTGTTAGGTATCTGCAGGGCTCCCTCTGAAGTCATTTTACCTTCGCTTTAAATTCTTAACACTAGCCTTGTCCTTAGGTTTTGAAAATTATCATGAAAATGTTGTTGGATGCCCTGAAAAATTCCGCTTGTACCACTTTTGCATATTTTTTATTAAAAGTCGCCATAAAGATGCGTGACCACTTCGACGATTCTATCCGCGAGTAAGCTCGAATCCTTATAAATGAATCGTTGAAAATGAAGCATTTGGAAGATCAAGCGGATATAACAAAATATGTATCCTCTTTTTCGTTTATTTTTTGCACCAGTCAATACATCGTAAACGCTTACCTTTTTCTCTAACGAAATCAAGTTACGAATTAAAGATACGTATCTAATCCATCACTTAATTAATCTTCTCTTTTTGTTTTCACTTTTTCGTAAACTTACCTAAAACAGAACAACAAAATAAATCATTAATTAATCGTTCATCGCATCACGATAAGAGTAAAGAAATTACTAAAATTAAGTAAATTCGTCTACAACCGAATTCCACAACAATCAAGCTTACTCACACATGATACTTTAATAAGTCTCTCTTTATAGCTCCACAAAGCCATTAATTAGTATTTTCAAGCTTATAAATGTACATCACGATATTCTCGTGTTCTCTTTTTAATGAAAGGAAGACACCTATACATAGGCACAATATGTTCTGCTCAAAATACAGCAACCCAATCGCGCCTCCGGAAAATTCAAAATTATTTCCATTCGATGACTTGTTAAAAATTGAAAAACCGGTTCAGAATTAGGGTACTTATAAAGGGCGATGCAACAATAAAAGTTGTACGTTATGGAGATGTTTGCATGAAAAATTTCTTAATCACCTTTTTAATTGAAACCTCTTTCCGTACCGCGCTATATATCGTTTCAATTTTCAAAAACGACAAATAAAATCAACACAGTTGAACATTTCAGAGCTTATCATCCACAATACACGATATATACATATAATGTGTAATGTATGCGTGCAATGAACATACCAGATAAGCACATACTAATACACTGTTGACGATATCATTTCACATAAGCGTGAAAAAAAAATCTGGCATCGTGTAAAATTTCAATAAATTATACTCCGGAGTAAACAGTAAAGAAAAGAAAAACCACCTAATTACGTACTCATGTAGACATTCCACACAAACGTTAGATTGTGTACAAAGACAGATACGACGGACGAGACGAGAGGTGAATTACTATTTTAAGAAAATGCAATTGCATAATTTTTATCGACATACATGGTATTTGCTGCTGCGTAAGGTGACAAACTTCCATACTCTAGAGTCCACCGAACTTTTGAAAAAAATTCGCCGAAAGAATTTTTTTTCCACCGATCTTCGGCATAGACATAATAGAAATAGTACGAGTAAGTATACAGCGAAGCCGTTGTCATTACACGTGTTTGGTACCGGTACAATATTGAGATTTTTACATACATTCGGTATGTGAATTTAAAAGAGTTGGTCGTCGTTGTCTTTATAATATGCACGTTTCCTCTATTTATAGTTTATAACTTAGGTACTTTCACACACATCGTACGAGTACGACTCGAATATATCTGGTAATATCTACTTCTACACTGCACCATTTCAAGTATCGTGTTTCGTTTTTCCTCTATAATACCCACCTGCCTGCCTGCCTACCTACCTACCTACCTACCTACCAACCTACATGTGCTGTACTCGAATATATACCTTCGTATAGGAGATAGAACACATTTTATAGATATATGTACCACAGTTGGTAAGTAATATCGAGTACATGGTACTTTGAGAGCGAGAGACAATGTTGAACCATAATCAATCTTACATACAGGGACCTAGTCTGCGTCTTTTGGTATACATGGTAAACACAGAACCGTCGACGATGACGACGACCACAACGAGATGAAAAGAAGCGCAGGGTACCCGGACTATGGCAAGATAAATATTTGCGAAAAGATTGACGTTTTTATCGCGTCATATTCGATATTTAGCGAGCAAAATATACACGTTTTAATTTCGCCTCTCGCCAAACACATACTTGGGAGATGTTTTTTCTTCGTGGTTTTTTTTTTCTTCTCGGTTCTTTGGTACTTTGGTGGTACATATTACAGTAGATATGTAGATATCAACTCTTCTAAGTCGTACAACTCATTTTTTTTTTTTCTAATAATATATTTTACCCCTCGCAGCAAGATACTGCAATATTGGTGTATTTCCATCGTATATATTATCATACGAATACACAAACTCGACTCGTTTCTCAATCTACGCACAAGTAGGTACCATTTCAGGTGCATACCGATTCATACCATACGAGTATAATAAGAATGCGTGTTCCCAAATCGTCTCTATACCATTTATTTAAACTTATTGGCTAGATAACGTTTATCCGCATTCCATGAATAAGCGACACACGGCAACCGACCATCACACGTTTATATTATTTGATACAATTCGCCAAAGATTGTCTTCTAATGTCCTGCTTCTCGCCCCTCCTTCCTTTCTCGTGGTTACTTTACCTATGCTTATTTTCGGATTCGTAGTTCGTCGCGTATATGGTTATAATGGCGTACCATACACTGCCGGTATGATAATTTTATTCGAATGAAAAAATACAGCTATTTTATAGTACGCGTGTAAGCGTCTCATAATTAATTAGGTACATACGTATGCGTTCTAATGTGTATTACACACGATCGATGCATACGTGTACTGACTGACCATCGGTTGAGTATTTATAGAATACATACGAATCGTATCATTATGCTTGTCGCCGAAGAAAATCAGCATTAAAACTGGAGAAAATATGTATTGCAAAGGGACGTAATAAGCATCATATAAAATCTTACACACCTAGATTTGTACTACCTCCGCCCCCCCCCTCTCGAGAGGACGTTGCATAAAATTCAATTGTTCTATGAAATATTGTAACTGAAAGGTAAGTAGTCTGACGGTGAAATGATTACAGAAATAGATTTCTGATAAGATTTTCGTTAAAATGAAACTAAACTTGAAACATTCTACTCAAAAGGGGTATCCAAGAGGGAGATGCAAAGGTAAGGAAATCGCTGAAAATTACCAACAAAAATGTTCTTGAAGGCTGAATATGGTCTCCACTTGTTACCAAATAGGTTTCTTAAGTTCAGTCTTACACATGCGGTGAGGGGGAGGGGGAGGGAGAAAGCGTCATTCATCTTGTATGCCTCAAAATTTAACACAAAGTTTTAAAATTGCCACTGAAAATGTTCGTGAAGTGTAGGCTGAATATGGCACCCACTTGATACAAAGAGAGTCTGTCTTAACCATGGCGGGAGAAAGGTTGAGGCATCGCTCTTATTTTAGCGAAACTGGCAACGGGTAAATTTCTGCTGCTATATGATTACTATTGATAGAAACGTGATATTTGGTATGTTCAACGAGAAAAAAATTGAAGAATTTTGGAGTTTTGGAGGCATTTTGTATCTCCAATAAGGAGTTACCCCCCCTCCCCCACTCGAAAATCCTCACATTGTGTCTTCGGAATCAATTTCATGTAAATAAACACCGCTTAACATGAATATAACGTTACTTTCCGGCTCCAATCAAATAGAATGCCTCAGATTACGAATTCGAACGCCTAAAAGCTGAGGTGTTGCAAGATGCTCAAATTTGCAGCTTGATTTTTACGATTTTTCGCAATTTTTACTGTTTTTTAATCAAATAGCCAATGAAAACCAGTCCACGATGATCTATCAGGCTACGAAGGATGAGGGAGTGGGAGATTCTAACAAAATCCGTTTCGGGTTCTTGAAGACCATTACGGCCATTTTTAGCCATGTCAGATATTTATTTTTATTTTTTTGTCCTGAAACTGGAAATCATTTGCTGAACTGGATACCGAGCAAAATCGATAAAATTTGGAGAGTAGGCATCGATTTACGTCGAATTCGGTATCGTGGAGTGGGAATAGGCTCGGGTTAAAATTCAATTACGCCCAAATTTCGGGGAGGGGGTGCTGAGGGGCTAAAATTGCAAAAATTGTTCCTCTTTTAGCCAGTCGATAAATAATCCAAAGTTGTACAACATATCTAAAAATCAGCCTCCTAGATTAATTAGGAGAATAGGTATAAGGATATTTCCCTTTTTTGACTTTGAAAAAGTGTTGTTCCTCCCCTGTATCCTCTCCAAATTGAGCTAAGAAGTTTAAATTTGGGTAAATACAATTAGCAGGGGTACTAGATGTGCCCTTTGGGTGTTTCGACTTTTCAATCTCATTGCACCCCCTCACAGCACCGGTAATGTAGTTTTTTTAGTCGAGTTTTCTCATTTTTTGAGTTCGTTCCCTGCATAACTACCCTCTAAATCGAGCTAAGAAGTTGGAATTTAACATGTCGATTTAGCAGGGGTCCTAGACGTGCTTTTTGATGGTTTCGACTTTCCAGCGTCGGACAGATGCAAAAAGAACGGACGGGCAACGTGAACTCAACATGCTTGTGACTCCTCTGAAAAATACTTATCTGTACTTTTCACGTAAAAGAGTACCTACGATTAAACTCGGTGATTTGGCTCTGTCTTCAACTTTGAAAATCATCTTAAAACATTGTGAGGAGTCTGAAAAAATTTTTTCGTGCGCAAGAAATACCCTCCCCTCACACACTCCACTCTTCACCACTGCTATAAGGAAAAAACGCGCATTTTTTGTGAATAATCATCATAGAGGTGTCTTCATGCTAGAAAATTGAAACTAAACATAATGTGAAGGAACAGAGGAGAGGGCTATATACCAGAATTTTTTCAAATTTTTTTAGCCAATACATGGCTAAAAATGAACAAAAGAATATTTCAAACTTTTATTACGCAAAAATCAAAAGAGGTACATAATTTTTATTTTGGAAATGTGTGTCTTATTGGGTAAATACTCTCATAATACTTATTTTTGTACTTTGTGGGCGAGTCAGGGTAAAAATTATAAAAATCCTTGAAAAATGAGTACATTTTGAAATTTTGTTCATCAAATTTGACTCGAAATTGAACGACACTGTCATAAATGTAAAGAGCAAATCAGAAAACCTCGATATCCCAATTTTTGATTATGTACGTTTATTAATAGGTATTTTGTGAATTTTTAAAAGTATTAAAAACTGAATTAACACGTACAAAGAAGATGCTCATAGGTACTCTACAAACTAATCGAATAAAAATCTAACCGCAACTTCGTGTTCAGCGGGTCAAATTACACTGATTTGAACACTTCATACGATAATTTCAAGTAAACTTTGAATTTTTCATTTTTTTTTAGGATTTTTTTTTCCAAGTCATAACCTGTTGATATTTAGGAATAGTATTATTGAGCCTTTTGATTCAGGTAGCCTGTCAGGCCCCCCCCCCCTTTAAATGAAGGATGGCTACGAGCTTGCACATTTGAATCGAAATTTTATGGAAAACAACAAAAGATCTTTGAAATCTACCTAAATCAAACAAGATAACAAAATTATTTTTTGCTTCGTTCAAATCATATTCGTACCCAATGCATATGTACTTGTAAGTACCTTTAGTGAATATAACATAAATATTTTTATCTTTTTTTTTTACTTAAAATTAGAAAGCAAGAAATCATGGTGTAATAAATAATGGTAAGTGTGCCTATCTCAGAGCCATTTTTGAACAATGCATCCTTCATTTCCACTCCATTTAGGCGTCTTTTCAGTGTCAGCCAAAATCCTAAATGAAACTTAATTTTATCACCGTAGATTAATTTACATTATAATGTTGATAACCTATCGAATAGTTTTTAAAACGCATTATGATACCTTCAGCGATGTTATTTTTCATAAGCTATGAGGAAGGGAAGATAATGCTAATTGATAATCACTAATCTGCCTAAAATATTCATCGCCTCTCCACTCGACGTTACTGTTCAGAAAAAAAAATTCGAACTGAACCAGAAAAATATGTTCTATAAAAATCGATAAAGAATTAACTTCGCATACGAGCACAGATAACCATCTTTCGCATATTATTAGGTATTAGGTAGTGGATCGAAAAAATTCCCCACATTCAACAAAAAAAACGAAGTTAGAAGCCCGAGAAGAAAAAAAATCAATAAACAAATTTTCCAGACAAGTAGATATAAATTTCCAGGAAAAAATGATACGAGTAACATTCTATTTCGACGTCTTACGCTATCCTCGTACATACGAATAGAATTATCCGTACAACGTAAACAGTAGACATAGCTTTAGATAGGCAAATCGAACAAGTCAGCGAGATGTGCAGGCATTGTCACTAATCGATAGATAGATAGATAGATAGAGCACAGTACACCTTCCAAAAATTACATTTTATCTAGAACTATTCATTAAACAATAAATGGTAAAATTAGTAGTTTATGCTCGTGCACGTAAAATAAAAATAAAAACACGCTTCATAATCTCCATTACCAAAACTTACAACCACGTTTGACTAAAATTGAAATTCGTTCTCGTAATTTTAACAATGACCTTCTGCGAAACTACCGTAACATATCATTCACGTACTCAACAATGCAGCTTGTTACAGAGTTAATACGGCTCAATACACGATTAACTATTAAAAAAAAAAAAAAAAAGAAGAAGAAAAGACGACGAAGTGAGAGGGAATATACAGTAAGTAAGCTAAGTACGCGTACAACAAGCTTCAAACGTACCAGCCGAAAATATTAATTTTTCATAATGGCTCGTAAATATTGAAAATTAATACGTGATTTGACATCGTATGCGATAATTAAGGACACATGGAGACGAGCAAACGCCCACTTGTATAGATTGTTGGCGCACTCTTCTCAACACCCGCACGCGTTTCAAGCTTTACTTCAACTAATACGAAATCATATCATTTATCGGGGAAAGAGAAAAAGTAAAAATTTGGAGGCGCTTATGTGTTGAGTATAAACATAAAACAGGACGTATATTTTTTTTTTCAAATAAATACCCACGTTGAGTTTTTATTTTAGACAGGTACAACTTCGATAAGAGTGTAGCCCTGCGGTTTCTAAGAAAACGAAAACTATATAGTCAAGTGCTACTTCGTAAATACGTAGAAATTTTGATATCATACTAAAGAATTAAATATAAGAATTGTACTTTTGGAATACTTGGAAAAAAAAAGGAACTTAGGTTTAGGTATTCAAATGCGCATATTGTAAAACTTCCATTTTCTTGTTTTTCACTCAAATTATAGAATTTCACCCTTCAACCTTTTTTGATCTCCGTTCGATCCATCCACGTGAGATTTTAATAATTAAAAAAAATTAGTAACATTTAACTGAAAAAATATTGAATGAAAATTCTCATCGATTTCAAAATATATCCGCTAACTTGGGAAAATAATTCCCTTTAGGGTATTTTATAAGATATGCTCTGAAATGAGTATTCGAAAAAATACAATTTAGGGCGATTAATAATCAAGTATCAAGAGGAAATCGATATTATATCTATAAAGTTCTATTTAAGCATAGTTCCTAAAATTGATAAAAATTCAGAAGAACGGTTGAAAAATAGCTGTAAATTGACCAAAATTATGAAAAAAATTGTTTAAAATCATCAAAATTAAAGTAAAAATTTGACAATAATGAGTTGAAAAATAGGAAAATTAATCAAAAATTATAAATAAATTTTGGAAAAATATAAAAATTAAATTTTTAATTTTCATCAATTTTTCAACATTTTTACGTGATTTTTGTTCAATTTTTAGCATTTTTTACCCATTTTTGTCAACTTCTCAACCCAAGTTTCGATGATTTTTAATAATTTTTTTTTTCATATTTTCGGCTAATTTTAATTTAAATTTCAACAGTTTTTTGTGATTTGTGATCAATTTTCTTACTTTTTTAACCTGTTTTTAGCCTGATTTTCCACGTTCTATTGTCAACGAAAACTAGGCTATTACAGTCTATCAACCAACGGCAGATCAGGGGGGGGGATATCAATAAAATCCGTTTTGGTGTCCTAGAAGACCATTAAAACGATTTTTCAGTCATGTCAGATATTCATTTTTATATTTTATTTTATTACCGACCAAAATCGCTCCAATTCGTTCAATCGGCTCAGTTTGGCGGCGGATTAGATATATATGAGTGGGGATGACCTTGAGTCAAAATTCAGTTTTGCTCAATTTTGGGGAAGGGGGTGCTGAGGGGCTAAAAATTCAAAAAAAATTGCCCCTTTTTAAGCCAATTGTTGGAGAATCAAAAGTTATAGAACATATCCAAATATCAACCTCCCAAGTATAATAGGAGAGAATACGAGGGTTTTCCTCTTTTTGACCCTGAAAAAGGGCTGTTCCTCTCCTATCACCCCCTTTAAGGTTTTTTGAATGTAAGAATATAAAAATTTCTCAGCATTCCCCACCAAAAACTCCAAAAATATTACGAAAATAAATGTTTCCAACGATAAAAGCTGACCACGGAATACCCTAAGGAGAAGATTATATGAACATAATTTCTTCACTGATAATACTTACACTACGCCATAATATTTTGCACACGTGTCGTGAACTATCAATGCGAAACAGGATAAAATACGCTTTCAGGTCAAGTAGTTCAAGTAAGTGAATGCATACATAGAATTGGTGGAAATTTTGAAAACCAAAAACTTTTAATTTTAAATGAAAACAGCTTCCATTCATCATTCAAAATCTCGCTAAAGGGACGATGAGAAAAAAAGAAAAAAAAGAAACGAAGAAAATCAACTAGTCAACATTCAACCAATAATGATTCAAATGATTTTTACCACAAAATCAATAAAATTCCATAAGTTACGTGTTTTCAAATTTCTGAATAACATGAAATTTAACATGCAAAAAGTCTGGAATATCGAGATCAAATTGCACCGAGCCACATTAATTTCAGTTTGTAGAATATTAAGAAGAAAGTTAGAGACCTCCCTGAGTTGAAAATCACCGCACAAACAGATTGACATTAAAAAATGTCCTTTGAACTGAAAAACATAACGTTTCCAAACCAATAAGAGAAACATTTGCGTTTCCTTTATACCTGCCTCTCCCGTTCATTTGCATTCTAACCGCAGCAATGGTACCCACATTAAGAAAATTATACGCATAAACGTCACGGCTAAAATTTAAATGAATAAAAAACCACCATTTCCCATTCAAAAATAGGAAAATTAAAGAGTGAAATCTCGAAAATTTACATACAGTGCAGGTTGCAGTGGTTCACAAACGCAGCTACCACCATTACTTTTTACAAATATTAATCAACGTCAGCTCAAAAGTGAAATACAAACGTGAAGGAAACTTCCAATATTTGAAGTTTTTATTTCGTAAAAAAAAATTTCACTCATTGTCAGCTTTCAGAGACAACTTCGTAAAATTGCATGAATAAGAAATATTGATAATCGCAAACATCTAACAAATTTTTTCAAGTTCCAACGAAAAGGGAGGAAAGGTGATGTTAATAAAATATCGAATTAGGCAAAAACGGGTTGCAATTTCCAACACGTTTGTCAAGGACTATATTCCCCCTATTCCACAGTAAGGAATGTAGGTATTTGGATACAAGAAAAAAAAAATATTGCGTTGATTTTTTAGATTGATTTTCGTATAATATTAGAGATACGTGAATCGTTCCGTTCATGAAATGAAGAAAATTACCAGTGGTAAAGATAAAGCTAGATATTGGGAGTCAGGCTCGTGGGCAACGACAATGAAGCAAATTCTTCAAGTATTTCTGCAAATGCAGTTTTCGATGGTTAAAAACTTCATTTTTTTCAAAATTTTTGTCCCAGCTTTGCACAAGCATCGAAGTACTTTTTTAGCATTATATTTTAAACTTTTCAAGTACTGGAGATTTCAATGCAGCTCTCAAGTCCTTCCCTCGGAGCAAGGATCTCTACTATGCTCACATACCAAATTTCAACCCTTAAGCTTAATTTGATACTGTGATATGCTTGGAACGAACTCGAAAAACGATTAAAAAACTCGCAAAAAACTACCTGTTCGAGACCTTGAGACGGTGCAAAGGAGCTGGAACACCGAGATTTCCCAAAAAAATACATCTGGGACCCTCACTAAATGTAAATGCCTGCCTAAATTTTCAAGAAAATATGCCGATACATTGAACTGACTTTTTAAAGGTCAAAAAGAGGAATTGCCCCTCCCCCTGCCCCCGATCACCCTTCCTAATTAACTTAGGAGGCTAATTCGTTGTATAACTTTTAATTTTCCATCTATTGATCCAGAAACGAATAATTTTCATAATTCTCTCCTCTCAGCATCCCTTCCACCAAATTTAGGTACAACTGAATTTTGATCTAAGGTCATCCTCACTCATATACACCAATTCCGCTACCAATCCAAGCGCACTTCCAAAAATTTCTCCATTTTGGTCGGAATCAAACAAAGTAAACAAAAATGAAAAAGAGCATCGCAATACGTTGCTTTTTCAGCCAGATTATCTTGAAACGAAGGAAGTATGCGAATTGCCCATTTATGGTATGAAAAAAATATGCGCTCTGACATATTTTTTCTTCCGTAGTGATAGGGGTACAGGTGTATATCAGAATGAATATCTGAAACCCCGAAAATGCACATCTGTGACACCTACCAAATATACATACCAAATTTCAACCAACAAGCTCAATTTGGAGGGGAGATATCCGTGGGGTAAACTTAAACATAAGAAAAACCGACTAAAATACGACTTTTTCGAGGATGAAAGTAGGGGTGGCGGGGGGGGGGGCAAAGGGACTGAAAAATTGAAACCCCCAAAAGGGACATTCAAGATCCCTACCAAATACATGTCAATTTTCAACCTCGAAGCTCAATTTGTAGAACAGATATGCGTAGGATAAACTCAAAAAATAAGAAAAACCGTCCAAAAAACTACTTTTTCGAGGCTGTGATGAGATGCAATAAGGCTGAAAATTTAACCCCCCCCCCGCTCCACGAGGTGATATTAGAACCCACATGCGAAATTTCAACCTCCTAACTCACTCTGAGGGATAGGAAGGAGAGGAGGTTATGCGTGACACAGCCTTTTTTCAAGGTCAAAAAGGGGAATTGGTAGGCAGATCTTTGGATACATACTGTACAACATTTGATTCTCTATCGATTGATTTGAAAAAAAAAAAATAATTTTCACCATTTCAGCCCCTCACGTACCCCCTACCCAAAGTTTGGACATAACTGAATTATGAGCCAAAGATCATCCCTCGTCAAAAGTACCAAATAAGCTAGCAATCTAAGCCAATTGCCCAAATTTGACCAATTTTGGTTGGTATCGAGCTGAGCATATGGTTTTTAGTTTCGGGGGAGAGAGGGGAGGGGAGGAATGAATATTTGATACGGCTAAAAATGGTCTTAATGGCCTTCCAGGACCTAAAAACCGGATTACTTTGACCACCCCTTCCCCTCCATCAGCTCCATCGGCCGTAATTCAGTTTCAGTTAGTCCGTAATAGCCTGGTTTCCATCGACAATATGACATAGGAAATCAGGCTAAAAATGAAAACTGACCAAGTCTCGATAAACCGACGTAAATATCAGTCGAGATGATTAAAAAGTATTTCTCGTCAATATTTGCTGTAGTTTGTTTGTAAACAGCAAAATGAGAGGAAATTTACATCGTAATCCGACTCCGAATAAATTTTATAGATCTCAACACTTACATCGAAACACTCGGTTGGCCGCTCGTTCGACAAAATTAAAACAACGCAAAGCACGCCGGCAACGAACGAACGGGCACGCTATAAATTGTAAGCACTACATTATGGTCGATTGCTGTCGATTTTTAAACGACGTCACAACTAATTAATCGCATTTCTTTACCGATACAGGCGCAATGCACGATGTAGGTAGCACGGTGCCTCTAAATAGACATTTATGCCTATGTACAGCCGTCGTACAGACGACTCTGCGATGAATACGTCAACCGGAAATCATGGTATTCGTATTTCACGTTAAATAAAATTATTAGCCCTACTTGAGACGAAAGAATAAAAGACTGAGCCAACAATTATGGTTGACAAAGCGGCACATCTTCCTGAACGTTGGTACCTATATACCTATAAATTGAATGGAGCAGATCGTTAGTAGGTAAACCTATACCTACTAGCTTGAAGGAGAGAAAAAAATACATATTACCAACGATATATATGTACGTAGGATTAGAAAAATTCTAAACAACAACAATGTGCGTATATGGATTAAACTAACTTAAAAAGTGTTACGCATGCAGTCGCCAGCCTTGAAACGGACGAGAGACGTTGGTTACCTAGTAATTTTCGATCTTCGACAGATCTACGAGTAGGTACGCAACAGTACCAATCATAAACCAATCCGAAACCAGCCACGAAATTGGCACCGGTACCGGGCACAGGCACAAGCACAAACGCAGGCACAGGTACACACACACACACACGCGCGCGCGACCACAGTCGAGTTATCGGTGTAGCGAAAAATTTCGCGCAGACGATACTCTATGCTAAATTTATTGCGTATGGTCACCGCCGATTTCGCCAACGACAACGACGACGCATCCGATCTGAAAACGTATATAGAACGAAACGATTCGTGTACGTAGAATCTTCCGGCACCACCTTTCGTGTTTCGTGACGACGATGACGACGACGACGACAACAATAATAATAACGGACGTTAGCTCGTCACGTGAGCAGCTTTGAAAGCTCGAAAATCGCACAGAGCGGCCAGAATACGTCTATTTTACGAACCATACGCAGCATAACTGCACAGCACGGGCGCACTGCGGCGTTTCAAACGATCTGTGCGTACCACGTACGACCTCGCCGGCGCGGCGTCGTTATCTGTACGTTGTTCGGTTGCGTTTGCGTTATCGTCGGTGAAGAAGTAAACCGTCCAAGACGGATCAGTTAATGAACGTGCGACGCTGCTCGTCATTTTTACTCTACGTCACTCGTCCAAAAACCCAAGCCGACAAATCAGAGCTTAGCTTGCAACGAGCTTTACCTCGCTGCGCACCGTACTCTTGTCTCCGATTCCATTTCACAGTTAAAAACTTTCAATATTGTTTCAACGGTGAACTGGCTCGCATACGAATGTTTGCCAATTTTCGTTCGTTCGTTTGTTCGTTCGTTCGTCGTTTCTCGTTGGATTTTTTTCCATTACACAATACAACAACTCTTCAATTTGTCGTCGAACTGTCAGCTTAATCGCGTCGCGCCGCTAATAAAGCAAAACGTGTTCGTTCTATCTTTTTTCATCTTTCTCCTCTCCTCTCCTCCTCCTCCTCCTCCTCCTTCACTCGGCGCTCATCGTTTACGCTTCTGGTATACTTAAATACTGATTCAAGTATACCTTCATCCGTGTACAAGGTTCCTTTTTTTTTTTTTTTACACTACTGCGATCTTCGCATGAATTAACCCATGTAACGCGACGCGACGCACTATACTGCAATACTCACTACTCAGTCATACGCGAACCAGTTTACTTTACAACAATTCGAAGCGGAAGTCACCTCGATAAGATGGGCCAATTATTTTGAAATCTTGCTGAAACATCCTCTACGTGTACGACAAATCTGCCCTTAATAATTTCGTGTACAAATCGTAGGTACTAATACAACACTGTATAAGTATTTTGTAAATTTCTTGCATCCGCTGGGTCAAATCCAACTCATCCTATCAGGAGCACTGAATAACCGTAACTCATGTCCTCAAAGCCCGATAACAGATTTTGTCTCAATCATCGAAAATCTTAATCTAGAG
>FIZR01004469.1:0-52172 GCA_900060175.1 Ferrisia virgata
CTCCATCATAGTGAGATATTCGCTCCCTTTCCAATTTTCTATTCTTTCTGCCGAACTTTTTGCAATAAAATTGGTCATTGACCAGATCGCCTCAGAAAACTCACATTCTCAATATCTAATCTGCTCTGACTCACTGAACGCTATCCTATGCCTACAGAAATTCCACGAAATCTCACAACATCCTATCGCCAAAGAAATCGTTCGCGCACTTTGTTCGGTAGAGTCTAGTGTCGTATTTTCGTGGATTCCTTCGCATATCGGTATCGCGGGAAATGAACTTGCCGACATTGCAGCAAAAGAAGGAGCGGTTCTCTTTCCTGTTCCAAACATCCCAGTACCACCCCATGATCTTCGAACTTTCTACCGCAGAAAATTTAATAAACTCTGGCAAGATCAATGGACAGCTGTGCCGACAAACAACAAATTGCGACAAATTCGATCTTCCATTCTACATTGGTCTTCAGTCCCACTACCAACTCGTAAAGAAGACGTCGTGCTTACTCGCTTGCGCCTAGGTCATACAAATCTCACCCATAGCTTCCTCCTGAAAAAAGAACCTCCACCAACTTGCCCTTCCTGCAACACCACCATTTCTGTCCATCATCTTCTTATTTCCTGTCCAATCTATCAAACTTATAGACAAATAATTAATCACCCATCTGGCCTTCTAGACATCTTATGTGACAATTCCACCATATCAAACTCCCTCATTCAGTTCCTCAAGCAAACTAATCTATACTCCAAAATTTAAAAATTTTCCTTTCCGTGCCTTTGGCCTAGGTTGCAATACACGGCACGTTAAACTAAAAAAGTAAAAAAGTAAGTAAGTAAAAAAATGTTAATTGAGGTTGTGAAGCTTTTACTACCAGTCATTTTTCATCGTATATTTTTTTTCCATCTAGCATTGGACAAACCTGCAGAAAATGTGCGGTTATGCAACTGTCCCAAAATGCACAACCTTCTCACCAGTAAAGTACCACGTAGAAAAAAATTTGATGTGCGGAGTAATAATTTGTTAATGCTGAAAGTTCTACAGCTTATAATTGAAAATTGACAAATTTTAGTCTGCGCACAGAGTATCCCAAAAAGTACAATATACTTTTTACTTTCGTAATATAACTCTTCCATAATGAGAGAGGGAGGGTGTTGTATTGTGAAAAATTATCGGTATTTGAAACGTTATTACCTCGACTTTAAATTTTGTTGCAGATTTAATTTTTTGGAAATTTTTGATAGCTAGTTGCAAGCTGCAAAACCGGTTCGAAATTGTAAAACTAAAAAAAAAAAATTGTTATGTATCATCAAAATATAGCCTTTCTGTTCGATTTGTTTTTCAGAAAAAAACGTGTTTTGTATTTTTTGGAACATCCTGTATATAAGGCCCACTATGCTGTTTGAATCATTGACTCATTCAAAAAAGGCTAAAATCCCTCACCCCATCACAGAAAATTTTCAAAAACCAGTTTTGAAACGTATTATTTAATTTTAACTCGTCATAGAAATCGGTACGTGGGCTTCGTATATCGTTATAGAAAAAAATTGGCCAAGGACAGTAAAAAATGTTAAAAAATCGCCAAAATCGAGTAGCTTTGAGGGCTTACATCTCTGTAATTTTTAAGCTTACGGAGTCAACCAAATGTACATTAGGAAGTTTCAATTTTAGGTTTTTGTCGAAAGTTAGAAGAAGGGGTGAAGAAAAAAGTTGCGAAATTACGTCAAAGGAACGTGATAAAAATTTTGGGTCTCTAACTTGACCCTCCTCCCCCTCCCCTCTCTAAAAAGTCAACATTTACATGAAAATTATTTGATGGTAACTTATCATAGTAGACCACATGAGACCAAAAAAAAATTTCCACGATTTTTTTGGCTTTATAGGAGGTTTAAAAAAAATGAAAAAAATCGAATATTTCAAATTTTTTGTGATGGAAAATGAAAAAAGATACTTTCATTCATTTAGAAATGATAAGATTTTGTATTTTTACTTCATTGCATTAAAAAGATTCAAGATGAATGATTTTTTTCATCTTAAAAAAAGATTTTGGAGCTCTTGAAAAGCA
The DNA here is from genome assembly GCA_900060175.1 of Ferrisia virgata. Lineage (NCBI taxonomy): Eukaryota > Metazoa > Arthropoda > Insecta > Hemiptera > Pseudococcidae > Ferrisia > Ferrisia virgata. The sequence goes on from FIZR01004469.1 coordinate 2,058, forward strand.
AAAAATATCGTGAAAAGTTTTTTTTTGGTCTCATGTATAGTCTGCAAAAGACACATTAGTACCGAAAAAAATCCAAAAAAGAAAAAATTAAATTTGTGATTTTTCATCTAAAAGGAGGTACAAAAGCATCAAGTTAGAGACCCCAATTTTTTACCATATTCATTTGACGTCATTTTGCAACTTCTTTTCAGTACATTTCCCCCCACCACCAGTTTCGAAAAAAATCTAAAATTGAAACGCCTTAATGTACGTTTATGGTATTTTACCTCTATTTTCCGAATATCGTATTGAAAATATCACCGGGGTACTTCTTTTTGAGCTAGACTCAAAAAATAACTTTTTTAATTTGATCGACTATGGAAGATTTTTAAATTCCAAATTTGAGCCACTTTTTATGATGGGATCTGGAAAGTAACGTCGTATTCGTATTCAACGAGATTGATTTGTATGAAATTGACACCAAGAGCACACTAATTGCTGTCTGCGAGTTCTTGAAGGGATGGTATCGCAAACCTGCTCCCCTCAGACTCCTATGGGAGATATTGAATGCCTACCGTTCTCCAAAATTCTTGAACGTTTTTCTCGTTAATCATACCAAATTTCACGTTTCTATCATTAATAGCTCTACAATTGCCGAAATCTACTAAAAGGAGAGTGATACCCAGTTCCCCCCTCTCCCCGTCTGGTGAAACTGAATTTGAAACTTTTTATTTATCAAGTGGGTAATCATATTCCGCCTTCGACAACATTTTCAGTGGTAATTATCAGGTGATGTTATTTTTGCACATTCCCCCTGGTTCACCCTCTTGTGTAAAATGGGTCAAGTTGGGTATCATTTTAACAGGAATTTTGTCAAGAATCTATTTTTGCAATCGTTGCACCACTCTTAAACTGCCAACCTTTTAATATTTTGGGCAAAAGCTGAATTTTGGGTCACTTTCCGCCCCCTCCTCCCCTCACCTCGCGGAAAGCTCTAGGAATAGAAGTGTAATGTTTTAAGGGGTGCTTATTAAGACCTTTTAGAACAGTTTACAACAAAAATCTTGGAGGTAGTAATTTTTTCCAGTTTTGTCATTTTTAAAACTAATTTTCCTGCACCAAAGCCATTTTTTTTTTTTTTTTTGAAAAATTAAATTTATTTCAGCTATCAGGGAAACGATGCCCCCGCGCCAAACTCCGCCTCTTGTGCCTGGGCATGTTTTTACCCAACTTGATCAAAAATATATTTCAAATTTAATTTTATGTGGGTCAATGTAATTTCGAGTTTATTTAGTTAAAAATAGCCAACACGCGACGTCCTTTTTGTATCTTTAATGAGATTATTTTATGTAGAAAAAAAAAAAAGAACCTTGAGGGACATTTGTAAAGTAATATTTAGGAAACTTCGCTGATAAGTGGATTCAATTTCAAAGATATTATTATGTTTTGAATGAAATCAGACTTGGAGTTTTTTTCTTGCGAGCATTCGCACGCTGTGCCATTTTACCTTTGAACATATTTTCTTGCGATAAAAGTACATTTTTCCAAGCGCTCGTATCGAGTATCTGATTTCCTCCGTATTCTTCGGGTAAAAGGTCTCTGCGGAAATTTTCATATAAGGATGTCATATTCGTACCGTGGAAATGGATCTGTGGCAAAATTCAATTACGTTTTTATTATTTCTATGCTTGAATTTAATAGGTAATCGAGTGCTCTTATACTATTTGTGTAAAAACAAACATAGGTATCGATAAAGTTTCATGTTTTTTCGGTCCATTTTGCCGAATGTAATGTGCATTTGTGCAGATATGAAAAACACTTTGGATAAAATTTTTTCAAACCATCAACACCTCGGCTCATGCGCTAGATTTTCTATCCTGTGTAATTTTTTATGATACTAAAAAGGAATGAACTTTTTCCGTACTTCGTGCATTATTCAAAAAACAATAACCAACGAGGCTAGAAGGAAGAAGGATCAGTAGTACCGGTAGATATCTTTTTCACTCACTCGTTTTTTCAATTTTCTCTTCATGAATGGTTTTATAGTAGCGAAAATCGCATCAAAATAAATCGGCTGGTTAATAACGTGAAAGGCGCAAAAACGTAACGGAAATGATTCCTGAAACGAAAGAAAATGTAGATGAAAAAAAGGGTATAAAAGTAACAAAAAAAAAAAAAAAAAAAAAAAAAGCACCAGCCTGATTTTCGTAACATACTACAATCATGAGAATTGAAAAAAAGCATCGCAAAATGCGATGCTTTCGATGAAAAATCTCCTCGAAAAAAAACGTGTTGAAACATAAACAAAAATTATTAGCTAATTAAGATTAAAATTAAAAGACGCTCCTAAAACGAAGGATAGGGCGCATTCAAAAGACGTTGCTTCGTAAATTTATTGCTCACCTATTGGTTTCGTTATAAATTTACTTTAACGTTTTTAATTACCAGGGCTTATTTCGTTCTCACTGTGCCGCTCCGTCTCTGCTCGTCTTTCATTTTACTCCGGGCACGGTGGCGGTGCGGTGTGTTGGAAAACTGGCGAAAATTTTATGCTCGACGCGAATTGAAATATCGTTCGAAATTAAATTAAGGTGACAGAATTACGCGGTAAATTGAATATTTTTATACGAAAGTTCACTTCGTCTGCGGCGAAATACGCTGCGCTGCTTCGTTAATAATTGGCCAAATCGATATTTTCGAAGATTTGGAAAATATTTTTAACGAGCTGCGAAAGACTGTATGGAAATATTATAAAAATTTAAACGTTAATAAACCGTCGTGTCGCGTCTCACCGCACCGCCACCGTGCCTACCGTTTTCTGCTGTTCGTGGCTCGTGTTTCGTTTCGTTTCGTTTCGTATAAAATAAAATTTACATAATCGTTTCGAAATTTACGTAGATAGGTAATAGGTATGCAAAAATGAAAAATCTCGATTACTTGAATTAAACTTATAGACCATTTGGCGAAGTAGGGCGAAAGTAGTTTCAAGTGCTGTTTGACAGTGAATCCGTCCAAATCTATTAGCGCTGTCATTCCGGAAATTTGAGTTTCCGGTTCCATTGATAGGATCTCCAAGGCCATTAAATTTGTTTTGAATATGTCTTCGACGGTGATTGCTTTCATATCGCAGTTTTATATACGTACGTAAAATGTAGAATTACTCGATATGTCAATTTGACTGGGTACATTATTAAGTTACTGCTGGTGGGATTTATACCTTTACCTACCCTGTTCAACCCTATAGACGCCTACGCAGTCGTTGAGTTAATTGATGATGACAGTAGATGTGTTAGGAAGGTGTATAATAATGATGTGTCCTATATTTAAATACTGGTTAAATTAAGCGAAACCTAATCGTAGGTAATATTATTTTTTAAATGTGAAACAAAAAGAAATCAATTTCATAGATTCATCAGTCGAATTTTGTAAAAAAAAAAAAAAACCTCTTTTTACTCGTAGATGATTAATCATAACCTTTTTAGCCCAATTTTCTTGGTTGCATGCCACAAAAGCAGGCAATGAATGGTGCACAGTGAGCCAAGAAACTCCTAAAAATGCACGAAATTTAATGTTAAAAAATAATGTTTGGAAATATACTAAAATTTGGTCTACTCCGACTCTCGCGTAGATTACAAATTTGACAAAATAATTTAGGCATTTTTAGCTTCTAGGGAAAAATTCTGGATCATGGATATGTAACATGTCCCTGTCGACGTTTCAATATATGGTGCAAAATCATTTATGATCATCTTGCATCGCGAGTTTTTGATGAAAAAAGTTCAAATCAAAAATAAATACTTAGCGCTCTTTGCATGCCAAGAGAATGGCCTAGTAAACATTTTTTTCTTAATCAATTTAATGTCAAAGTCAACTGTCGACGATCATCTTTCAACAACATTTCAACTTGTAATCATAAAATCAACTAACGGTCAAGGTCAACTAATTTTCCTTAACATTTCAACTTAAAATCATGAGGTCGATCTAGCTTCAACTTGAAATTATAAAATTAATGGGGATCAAGGCCAACTAATTTTCCTCGACATTTCAACTTGAAATCTTAAAATTAATTCAGAGTCCAGGTTAACTGATTGCGGGTCAAATTTCTTTAATTTTCCTCAATTTTTCAACTTAAAATCCCGAAATCAATTCGAATTTAAGGTCAACTGTTTATGGATCAACTTTAAACATCTTTAATTTCTCTCAACATTTCAACTTGAAATCTTAAAATCAATTCAGGGCTAATGTCAAGGTCTAATGTAGATGGATCAGCTTCAAACATCTTTAATTTCCCTTAAAATTTCAACTTCAAATCATAAAATCAATCCTTCATAAAATCCGTACACTGATGTCAGTTCAATGATGACGTCACATTGTTGATGGTCCAATAATGACACGTCAACAATTCAGCTTAAAATCATAGAATCAATCCTTCATAAAAATAAGTCCTCTAATGTCACATCTCTAATTTCTCTCAACATTTCATCTTCAAATCATAAAGTAAGTCCACTGAAGTCATCCCAGCCCTTAAAAATTTGTCCACTGATGTCAGTCCAATGACAATGCCACACTGTTGATGGTCCACTAATGACATGTCTAATTTTTCTCAACATTTCAGTTTAAAATTATTAAATCAATCCTTTATAAAATAATTCCACCGATGTCACATCTCTCATTTTTCTTAACCTTTAAACTTGAAATCATAAAATCAACCCTTCATAAAATAAATCCACTGATGTCATTCCAGGGCGTAAAAATCTATCTACTAATGTCAGTCCAATGATAATGTCACACTGTTGATGGTCCAATAATGCCATCTAATGATGACGGTCAATTGTTGACAATTTTTCCAGAATACGCTGTTACACATCTTTCGATGTTGAAAACGTAAATACCAGATATGTAACAATAAAAACGTCACGTTTTCAAAAAACGACCCCCCTTCCCTGCTCTAAGACATATCCATTTCAAAAACGGCTGAAAAAATTGTACCAAATAAGATTCTTTCAGTGTATACTCTTTGCGTGTCGTGAATATCTACCAAGAATTTCTTCAATTTTACAATTTTTTAAGATCGAATGATGTTTAATAGCGCATTCCGGAAAAATTGTCAACAGTTGACCGTCATCATTAGATGACATTAGTGGACTATCAACAGTGTGACGTCATTATTGGATTAACATGAGTGGACAGATTTTTATGGCCTGGACTGACATCAGTGGACTTATTTTATGATTTTAAGTTGAAATTTTGAGGAAAATTAGAGATGTTATTAGTGGGCCTTCAACAATGTGATGTCATCATTAAACAGACATCGGTGGACAGATTTTTATGGCCTGGAATTACATCAATGGACTTATTTTAAAAAGGATTGATTTTAGGATTTTAAGTTGAAATGTTGAGAAAAATTAGTGAAGTGACATCGGTGGACTTATTTTATGAAGGATTGATTTTATGATTTTAGGTGTAAATGTTGAGAAAAGTTAGAGATGTTTGAAGTTGACTCGTCAAACCAGTGGACCTTGACCTTGAATCGATTTTATGATGATTTTGAGTTGAAATGTCGTCATCTGTGGACCCGCCAACAGTTGACCTCGACTTCGGATTGATTTTTTAGATTTCAAGTTGAAATGTAACTGAGCTACGAATTTGAAATTTAGTATGTGGGCTTAGTAAGGATCATAGATCTGCTTTTTGGGGGTTTCATCAGGCTGAAGTATTATAATATTGGATGAGCTGGAACCAAACATCACAAAAGTGGTACAGGTGAGATAAGGCAATGAGGCTAAAAAATTATCACCAGCAAAAGGCATATCTAGAATCTATGCTGAATTTATCTCTATTTTAAATTTCAACTTCCTAGCTCTATTGGGAGAGGAGTTATGCGAGGAACAAATTCAAAAAAGAAGGAAAATCGAAAAGAGAAAAAACCCTATATCTCATCTGCTAATTAACCCAAGAGGCCTATTTTTGGGTGTACTATGCAACTTCGGATTATTTATCGATTCGCTCAAAAAGAAACAATTTTTACGCGTTTGACCCCTCGGCTCCCCCTCCACCAAATTTGGGTATAATTGAATTTTAACCCAAAGTTCATTCCCACTTATACATATATAATTTACCTCTAAACTGAGCAGATTGACCGAATTAGAGCAATTTTGGTCGGTATTGAGCATAGTAATTGAGAAAAAAAATAATAAAAATAAATACCTGACATGCCCAAAACTGGCCGTAATGGTCTTCTAGAACCGTAAAACGGATTTTGTTGATACCCCCTCCCCTCTTCACTCCGAATCAGCCGCGTAAGTCGATAGAGCAAATCGCGCTGAAAATGCTAATATCGGTATGTTACGCCCCCTTCAATCCGGAGGTTAGTTAAACGTACATACATAGACTGGCTATGTGTTGTATAACTACTGGTTGAAGGGTGTCCATATCGAGACGGAGCACTCTGTATATTGTGAAAAAAAAATAATGTTAGCTGGCCAGCATGCTGCCTGTGAAAAAAATTTCGTTTTTAACTGGAATAAATCAACGATCCAAATAACATCATTTCAACCCATATTTGAGCTGCAATTATCGCATTCTATTGTTTTATACGAGTTGAAAAGAACTTTTATGTTGATATAAATGATTCTGCGAGAAAAAAGTTTGCAATCTAAACCTGCTCCTCCGCTCCTTCGTCAGCACCATTCTTCTAAACATCTTTAATTAGTACAACTTTTTGGTACACTTCGTTATCAATACGAAAGTATCTCTTTAACATAATGTTATTACCTATATAGCTTTTACATCGAACGAGAAAATTGAAAATTTCATTCGTTTAAAAACCTGTCAACTATGCGCGCAAGTGTTGTTTTCGAAAGGCATTATAATTACGCTAGGTTCAATTTTTCATTGTGATCGTTAAGGAAAAGACAACGAAGAAAAGGACCGACGAGTGAAACATATACGTATATCGTATGTAGCTATACCATACCGGTACGTCATTCGTCAGGTCCATATTAAGAAGATTGCTATAGAGTTGACGCTCGCCTGCGAATACGCCGAAATACCGGCGAACGTAAATACGAGTAAGAATGATGGAATAATTACAATTTGTGTAGGGATAGCGCCAGCGTAAGCACATATTTATACTGAAATTTGCTCGCACGAAAGCTCAAACACGATGAATTCCGAGTATTTAAATATACATATACGCGCGACGCGACGTACGTATATGAAATATTTGCATGAGAGTTACATTTGTAATGCGAAGTCTTGACATTAAATTGGATTAAAATTGTATGAGGGTTAACGACGATACGATGCGATGGATGGTTCGATGAAAGAACAAAAATGAATTTATACGTATGTAGATATTAGGTAGTGGTTGTAGTACCACCACCACCTACTACCTAGCTTCATAGGTAGAGGTAGTAGGCAGCTACCTATCTAGGTATTTTTCGATGTGATGGATACAGAAAGTGCGGTAGGTTAATAGGTAATAATATAACTATTCTTAATTCGTTGGCAAATAGATGGAAAGTAGGTGGGTAATAGGTACAGGTACATACGAATGTCTGCATACAAGTATAAATATTATACAACTAAACTATATATGCTTACCTAATCTTATTTGAGAAAGTAAAGAGGCTCGATTAAATAAATAATTTCGTCGCTAAAAGCAGGATAAAATGTGTACTCGATGGTTGTTATTAAATACACCGTAGTATAGGTCTACGTAGTAGATAGACAGGTGGGTAGGTAGACTAGGTACAGTATTACCAGACCAGTGAAGTTGCAAGAGTTACTGGCAAGTAGCAGAGGAAACCATATTCAGAATGTTAAATTGGCTGAAATAACCTTTATTCCGGTGTAACTTTTAGGCAGCCGTTCGTTGCTGGCGTTTTTCCTTCCATTTTTGCTCTGGTTTTTTTTTCCTGCCGATTCCGAATCAATTATGAAAAGAATCCTCGCCTTTAGAATTACATAATATTGCGTCTTTTTTTTTTTTTTTTTTTCGTATACTAGTGCTTTAGATACGAGCAAAAAGTAAAAAGAAATAAAGACGGGGCGAGAGCGGTACAAGTTGAAAGCTCTTATAAAATTGATACCAGAAAGAAGTGGCGTCGCTTTTTAAATATATTTCGGCGAAGCGGTCTCGAATCGTAATACGTTTGAATTTTTTAATTAAATATTTGATAGCGGATCTTCTGTAGAGAGTGGTACTGTGTGTAAGGAAAGCCATAGCTCTAAAGCTAAATCTCATTGCCAAAGACGACCTCGTAGTGGTATAAAATACGTGCGTATTTACTATAATACGTCGTCTTTCGCGACGAATGAGCGACTTCAACTTACTTAATCGAAAAACGTAGATTTTCGAACCGTTCGCGTCTCGTTCGCTTAGAACAGCTTGTGCACCCATATCCAGTAATTTCGAATGTTTCGATGGTAGTAAATCCGCGAATAGGGATGGATTATTTTTTCTCACTGCGAAGTATTGTTTGAGCTGTAGAAAAAGAAAGAAAAAAAAACAGATTTTTTTCGTTCGATTTGCAATCGTACAAAATTACAATATTAGTTCTTACATTGGAAGTTGAGATTTACATTGCCAGAAATATGGTTAGGTACGTAATGGGAAATTTTTTGTGCTTAGAAAAATACTCGGTTGTGTCGACGTTATCCACTTTTAATCCACCCAAATTAGCATTAAATAATAGGAACATTTTTGGCTAAACATTTTTTTTTTTTTTTTTCATAAGACTCAATTACACCATCTCCTAAACAACATATTCAAAATTGAAGCGGAGCATCTCATCATTTATGTACCTTAAACAGGTTTTTTCCTAATAACTTCATCATGAAAAATTAAAAATCAAGAAATAAAGCGGATAAAATTTCTGATAAAAAATGTTATGACATATTTTCAGAGGTCTACCGAACGAGGGGCGTCTCATTCTCCCCCCCCCCATTCGCGTTGGGGAGTTGGAAAAATTAGATGACGGTTGGTAGAAGTTGGAAAAAATGAGAAGTAATGGAATGTTGGAAACGTTGAGAGTTTTACCAAGGAGTCTCTTCGGATTTATGCCCATAGTGGCCGATTTCATTTTCAAATGTTCACGGTCATTGTTCGACTTTTTATACCCAATATTTTGTAAAATTTTCATTCTCGCTTCGCTCGAGATGAAAGTGTATATTAAAATTTACCAAAATATCCAACGAAATCGAAATGCAAAGGCCTACCAAACAGGGGGGAGGGGGTGTCACCGCCCCAAGCGTTCCGTAGTTGGTGAAATTGGGCGACAGTTGGTAGAAGTTGGAAAAAATATAAATTAATGGAATTTTGGAATCAGTGACGGTTTTACTGCGAAACATTTCCGGATTTGTGCTCACAGTAACGGATTTTTTGATGTGAAAAGTTTTGAAATTTTTATTCCAACATTTTCTAATGTTTAAAATCATTTTGCGATCCGTTATACCGAATATTTTTTTAAATTTTCACCCTCGCTTCGCTCAGGTTGTACCTATACAATTACATTTTCTAACACATCAAAGGAAATTTAAATCCTGTAACCCTCCCTTTCATCTACCGAAATGGATCGTACATTTTTGGCACATGTTGAAATATAGATGAAAATATTCAGATATTGAGAGGAGGCTTGTATCAAAACATGAGAGTAAATTCACATCCAAGAGAGGGAACTTTTGGACTTTGGTTTTCCTAGAAATTTTTTTGAAAAATAAATTTCAAGCGTACCTTTTTGCGGAATGAAACAATTAATTTTTGCTCCAATTTACCTGCATTATCTGACGAATTTACTTTTTAGCCTGATTTTCTATGTTATATTATCAATGAAAACCACGCTATTACAGTCTATCGATCTATGACGAATGAGAGGGGAAGGAATATCAACAAAATCTGTTTTGAGGTCCTAGCAGACCATTACAACCATTTTTCGTCATGTCAAATATTTTCAATTATCAATTTTTCTTTGAAGACTAAAATCATTTACTCAGCTTGATACTGACCAAAATCGCTTTAATTCGGTTAATCGACTCAGTGTAGCAGCAGATTAGATATATATGAGTGGGGATGACCTTAGGTCAAAATTCAGTTATGACCAAATTTGGGGGATGGCGTGCTGAGGGATAAAAACCGCAAAAATTGTTCTTTTTTGAACCAATCGTCGATAAAGAATTCAAAGTTGTATTAGGTACTCAAAAATCAGCCTCTTGGATGGCGGTTTTTATTTTATTTTTGACCTTGAATTCCTTCCTTATCTTTCCTCCAAATTGAGCTAGACGGTTGAAATTAAGTATGCGGATACTTAGCTTGATTTTCTATGTCATATTGTCCATGAAAACAATGCTATTACAAATCATTGACCTGTTGTAGACGGAGGGTGTATTTATCCACAAAATCCGTTTTGGGGTCCTAGAAGACCATTGAAACCATTTTTGACCATGTCAACTATGTATTCCGTTAATTTTTTTTTTGCCAAAACTTGAAATGATTGCCAGAATATATTCAATTCAAGCAGTAGGCTTAGATTGCCGGTGGATTTCATATTTTTGATTTGGATTGACCTTGGGCCAAAGTTAAGTCGTGCCTAAATTTGGGCGAGGTTGTTCTCAGAACTACAATTTCGAAAATGGTTCATTTTTAAACCTATTAATAGAAAATTGAACATTGTATAACAAATCCAAAAATAAGCCTTCTTCGTCAATTAGGAGGTGAAAACTAATTAGACTCTTTTTTAACCTTGAACAACGTGATTTTCCATACACATCTCACCTCCAAATTAGGGTGGGGGTTGAATTTTGACATGTACCGGGTGTTTCGCGTTCACCTCCTCTTCCTTATACTAGTGATAGGTCAACTTATGAATCGTACACGCTTAATGGTTGGCATACTCAGTAAATCGAAGGAACTGAAATATGCTATTTAAATTTAAAGAAAAAAAATTATGATGATAAAAATTTGCTGTTTGCTCTAAAACGTAGTATATACTTTCCAGTATGTGTGGAATGAAAATCAAGAGTGGGGGTGAAGTGGTTCGTAAAATATGGCAAAATAAATGCAAGAGAACATGGCTAAAAATTTGTTGCTGTTTTATTTTTTTGTGCATAACTCTTGAAAAGGCTGTTTTGAATCAATGGGATAGGTAACTCCGAGTGTTGCACTTATACTGAGGAGTAAAATTTCAATTGAAGAAAAAAAATATTCAGTCATAGTTGGAGAAAAATGAGGAAAAAAATTTCAATTTGAAGGTAAATGCGAGAGAAGCGAAACAGTTGCGCCACGAGGGAATCAATATAAGTGAAGGACTATGGTAAAAATATTATGAGTGGGGATGAAGAAGTTTGCAAACTGTAACGACGTAAGTGTTAAAAAAATGTAAAAAATTCTCAGTTTTTTTAATCTTTTGTAGATTGAAGGTTGTTTTCCAATTGAAAAAAGGAATATATCAAAAGTTAAAACGTGGAAAATCAAAAATTTGTAAAGAAAAGATTCAATAAATTTCAGAATTTGACATTTTACTCGAATCGTTTTTAACCAAAATCGTTCAAAATTACGATTCAGGACTTGGTTTCTGGTGTGATAGATGGCGCTTTGGATAATCTACGATCAGAAACCGATTTAGTCAAAATTCGCAAAAAGAAGGCGAAGGGAGTGAAAAGCACATGAAATCAAAACTTTCAAGCTAATTGATACGAAATTGTATGATGTACCAAATATGCTAAAATCAGCTTCGTATACAAGTTATGAAACTGTGAAGCAGATTTTTTCGAACTTTTTTAACCTCTGAAAAATCAGTTGTATACGTCTACAGCCAACCACCATCCCAGATTGGCTCAGGAAGCTGAGATTTGGTATATAGATGGAGTTGGTGCTTAGATTCTCGATTATGGTAAATTCTCGACTTCGTATACCGGAACCACCCTTGGCCATTCAGTCCTCACATCCCAAAAGTAATTTTTTAGAGTTTTTTTCAACTATCAAAAAATATTGTGAACACATCGAATGGAAATTTTATTTTCTACAACTTTGCTTCCTTGTAAATTTTTTCATGGATACACCATTCTTGAGTGAAATGAAGAATGATTTATTCAGCGTGATTTAGTATCTCAAGTATCATTTCTATATTGGGGCGGGGGAGGGGGAGCAGTGATAAAAGATTTTTCGAGTATCATAGAATCGAACAAATTGAAGGCGCTGATTTTTTTATTATTCCAGTTTTCTGATCATTAAAACGAGTCGTTGGTGATCAGCTGATCATTCATGCTGAATCAGTTTGTTATAATTTTTTGAAAAAATAATAGATTAGGGAACCAATCGTTCACTAGTTCAAGCTAAACTGATTATACTGAAAAATTTAATTTATTTTAATAATGCAATACTATGTGCAAAACGTGTTGCGTTATTTCCCTGAATAGTTCTTTAAATATGAAATTTTGGCTATTAACAAGAAATTGGCTAGCATTTTTCTGAAATATTTTACGTGGGCATCTAGGCACTTGGGCTGAGATTCGAATAATATTATACCTACGCAATTATTAAAAAATTTAAGAAATTTTACAAATCGATGAAGGATAGAAAAAATGTGTACGAATTGAAAATTTCATGAAAATTCTCAACTTAGCTTTCGTTCCTTGGTAAAAATTAATAATGGAAGAAAGAATCTCCTTATTTTTACATCTTGCCTATTGACTGCGTTGTTTGTTTATTTATTTTTTTTTTTCGATGTTGATATACGAAACAAAAGATATACCTACGTTGGTGTCTACTGCCTAGCTAATTATCGTTAGATAAAATATTTAAATAATTCTATATGTAGGTAGGTAAGGTACAGGTATTAGCAGGTATATATACGCTTGAAATTACCAGCATAAAAGCGCGATCCGTGTCGAATTTTCTGGCTCTTAAAAATTTCAGTAGAAATTGCGTATCCGTTTTGCAGCGTAGATTCGGCTCATCTGGCATTTAAAATAATGAGTTATTTTAGTTAGGCGTGCGCTCAAGGCGGTCGTCGACGACGAATGAAAAAGGAAACGACGCCACGTTAAAACACTGAAGAATATTTACTCTGTATTAATTTCCGTAATTTGGCTATTCCATCTTGTAAATTCTCCGACGTTTCGTTCAACTCTGAAAATGCTTTTTCTCTAAAAACGAAAGGTAATTCGGATTCCATTGTTTGAAACTGGCACGATCTTCATTCATTACCGTAGTGAACGTTCAATCGCAGTTATAAAATAACGCACAATAGAAAAAAAAAAGCTAATTCGGTTAAAAATTTTTTTTTTTTCAAATTAAAAGTTTCTGTTTTTTTAAACGCGATAAAATTTCAAATTACCTGAATCCGGAGTAGTTTTCCGATGCAGATGCGATTTTTTTACCTTTGGAAATCCGAACAATGAAACTAGAAAATACGAGACATTATTCAAATATGGCTAGTGATGCTTTGTTTTCAACCAAATTCGTGTCATTGAATAAAATCGCTGTTGCATTACCATGTTTGATTAGATCAACCTGTGTTAATGATGCTGACAATTATCTTGTAAAGATCTTTGTTGTCAACTGTGAGTCTACCTCGCCCCTTCCTTTTGTATTATGAAAAAACATATCGAAATTATCGTATGTAAATACAGCTTGGTAGATTTCGATACTTTAAAATTTTTCATGTACTGAATGAAAAACAAAAAATCAAATTTTAATTCATTTTAGGTATTGACTTTTTTGGTTCCCGCCATTTTTTCCGAAATCCATTACCCCGAATCTCAATTTCCCAAATTCATTGTCGCCGAACAGAAAATTCTTAAAAAGTTACATTTTTTATTCAAAATCAAGATTAATACTGTATGAAATTGTTGTAAGGTATTCCAGCTCAAAATCTTTCTATTCACCATCTATGACTCTTATGAAACATTGTTAAGTTCAAAAGTTGTGAGAAATTTGGAGTAGAAGGAAAAAATACTGAACCATTTTTGTCATAACAGCAATTTTACAGGAGATATGACGGAAAAACTGGAATTTCCTACACACCTCTCCTATCGATGAAGACTTTTAGTATGTTATTCCTCGTAATCTAAGTAACTCTCAATGATTCCGAATGTCCGATTCTGTTAATCATTCCACTTCCGTTTTGGAGCCTCCTTCACTTGAGTAACAATCGGTTGTGCCACTCTTCATCTTCAGGGGTGTTATACGCCCTTTGTAATCTCTTGGACTAAATTTCCTGATATAAACTTTGGCTAAGATTGCTGCTTAAGTAGTTACGATGGTGCATCTTCAATGAATTATTGTCCTTGATAGCTAAATTTATGCACTTACCATGGAATTTTTCACATTTGTTATTCAGGAAATAGACATTTGTGAAACGATGTATTCGGGATAATTTTATTCGGGCAAAAGCTATTTGCGAAAATGGTTATTCGAGAAAGTGGATTCGGAAAAATGTCCGCGAATCGACTTTTTTCTATGGATTTTGTCATTGATTCATCAATCTCTTGGTCTGTAACATTCAAATTTTCTGTTTTTTCAAAGTAACTACTCGTGTTGAGGGTGAGCGATATGAAATTAATTACCTGATCTTCTAGAATGAAGTCATCTCTCTGGGCTCCCTAAGGAATTTTGAGTACCAGATTCAAATTCATAAGATGAATTTCACCGCATGATGTCCAGAGTAAGGATGTCAAGACTTGAAACTTGGATAAGACACAATCGAAATAATTTTTTAGCCAATGAAATATGTAGTAGATGGAAAAAATGAGCAAGGTTTGACTTGTTCATTTTTTGACTAATTTCATAATTGAACGGATTATTTTAACAAGTTGGTCAAAATGAATTATTTAGAAAAAAAATAATGACGGATATTGATTGTACACATAAATTTGAGCATTTTTTTTTCTTCTTCAATGTTTTGCCTAACATGAAAATTGAAGGAGCTATAGGCAAATCTTTTCTAAAAATTGTTATTTTATTTTTAAATAGTTTTGATGTAGCTCCTTCGATTTTCGTGTTAGGCATGAAATATCAAAAACGAAATTTGTTCAACATTATAATTATGTACCACGCGTATATTTGCCTGATTTTCTATGTCATATTATCAATGCAAACCAGTCTATTACAGTCCATTGACCTACGGTGGTTGCGGATGATGGGGAGGGGAGGATACAAAAAAAACCGTTTTTGAGTTCTAGAAGACCACTACAACTATTTTTGGCCTTGCCAGATTTCTATTTTTATTTTTTAACTATGCCACTCACCTACCCTTAAGATTAAAATCGTCAACAGTTGACCATCATCATTAGATGACGTTAGTAGACCGTCAACAGTGTGACGTCATCATTGAACTGTCATCAGTGGACAGATTTTTAAGGTCTGGAATGACTTCAGTGGGCTTATTTTATGAAAGATTGATTTTATAATTTCAAGTTGAAATTTTGAGGAAAATTTGAGATGTTTGAAGTTGATTCCGCAAAACATTGGACCTTGACCTTAAATCGATTTTATGATTTTGAGTTGAAATTTCGTCATCTGTTGACCCGCCAAAAGTTGACCTTGACTCTGGATTGATTTTGAGATTTCAAGTTGAAATGTCGAAGAATATTAAAGATGTTCAAAGTTGACCCATAAACAGCTAATCTTGACTCTGGATTTACTTAATGATTTCAAGTTGAAATATTAAAGAAAATTAAAGAAAGTTGACTCGTCAAGAGTTCACCTTGACCTTGACCTTGGATTGATTTTATGATTTGGAGTTGAAATGTCGTCAACAGTTGAACTTGTCCCTGAATTGATTTTAAGATTTTAAATCAAAGTGTCGAAAAAAATTAGTCGACTTGACCCCGGTTAATTCTACCCAATTTTGCTAAAAATATCGTTGAAAATTTTCCAAGTGGCAAGTATTATAAAAAAAAAAGAAGAAAAAATTGTACCAATTGCATTTAAAATATCAAAACTTACATTCTTTCGATATTACTCTTTGAGTGCAAAGAGTTCTAAGTATTTACCATGCTCGATACTGACCAAAATCGCTCTAATTCGGTCCATAAGAACAGTTTGACTGCGAATTAGATATACATGAGTGTGGACGACTTTGGGCTAAAATTTAGTTTTGTCCGAATTGGAGGGGGGGGACTCTGAGGGTCCAAAACCGAAAAATTGCTTCTTTTTGAGCCGATTGATTGGAGAGAGACTCCAACGTTGCATAACATATCCAAAAATCAGCCTCCTAGGTCAATTAGGAGAAGAGATGTTAGGGTGTTCCCTTTTTTGACCTTTTTCAACAAGAGCTGTTCTTCCCCTATCTCTCCTCCGAATGGAGCTAGAAAATTAAAATTTGGTAAGCAGATTTAAATTTGCTTTTGGGGAGGGTTCTAAATTGTTCAGTCTCATTACTCCGTTTTACAGCCCCAAAAATGTAGTTTTTTTTTTATTTTTTGAGTTTGTTCCTCGCATATCTCCTCCCCCCGCCTCAATTTGAGCAAGGAAGTTGAAATTTAATATGCTGATTTTGCCTCTTCAATTTTCAAGATGGGAAACTTTTTCATCTGACTTTTTTTGACGGTTCCTGAATATATTCAAATCTAAAGTCGTAATATCTTTCTTCTCTTCAAATATTATGTTTATTTCAATGTCTCACTGAAAAATATCATGGAATTTTGTAGTTCTTCACCGTTCCCTCCAGTATGCGATCTCAATGTATTTAGAATCATATCACGACTGTATTTGGAATTATTAGATCAAATTAACTGTATTTCTATTTTTCTCTCCAAATTGTTGTCAACATCCCTCCTTTTCTCACCTCTTCTAGTTCTCTTTAAGGTTTGGAGTTTTATCAGTACCGGATTCGCAATAACAAGATCAAATTACCCGTATTTTGATACTTAGCTCACGAATGTATTATCAATCCCACTCACCCCGCTCCCCACATGGTTTTGAATAGATTCGAAGTCGTATCACTACCGAATTCGGAACTATCCGTATTTAGATATACTACTCAAAAATGTTGCGAAGTGTCTTTGTGGGATTTTTAGAGTTCAGATGATACAAAAAATGAATTTCGAACCCGCACCCCCCCTCCTCTTACCTCCAACATACCAAATTTTAGGATTTTAACCAGCTAGATATTTTCATATTTCACAAAAGTGTTGTAAGGCGCTACACTAGCGCTTTATGTGCCTGTAAGCAATGAACTAAATAGAATCGTAGAATGATGTTACCCTCTTTATTGATGTGTAATAGAAATGCAACTTTTTGCCGAAAAAATATAGTAAAAAACATTTTTTTTAACGAAGAAACGAACAATAATAAATCTATGGAAGGAATACGAGTATAAAAATTGTTAAAAATCAAATTCCCCCGTATACTAAAATGGCAAACTACAAATTTTATCATGTAATGGTAAAGCTGAAAATCCTGAAGAAGTGATTCCTAAACCATCAGCCATCGAAGCGATTCCTGTAACAGTTTCTCTATCTTCTGGCTTAACCTAAAACATGAAGAAGATAACGCACGAGTAATCAACTAATGGATAATTGATAAATGAAATTACTCGCCAGTTCACCCATTTTTCCAATTTATCTATTGTATCAGTACATTTGATAAACAATACAGAGGTGTTACAGATTTGAAATTATAAATACAGATGAATCATGCATAATATTGCTGAAGTTATTACCTTTTTTTGAATTTTATAAAAAGTGTTCACGTATCCTAATCCGCCGAGAATACCTTCCCACAGAATAATCACCAGTACTATAATAACGCTCGGTGTGAATCTATAAATTGCTTCGACGATAAAATAAATTAAATTGAGTCCCTGGAAATGAAATAGCCAAACTCTCGACCAATTAATTCAACTATATAGTGTTGCATTTTGTAGAAATTTACGAGTAGCTGGGTACATGAACTTTCAGCTTATTGTTGGTAGCTGTTGCATATGTACGTAAGAGAGAGTGAATTAATAACCTGTAACGCTGCCAATATCCATAATTTGTCCACTTGTATTATGGTTATTGATGATCTTGATACGAACACGCCTATTTGATAGCACACTTGATACCAGCGGTATTGAGTTTCGAGATTAATGAACGTATTTTGGAATAAGCACAGCTCACTCTGCAAGAAGAGAAAATGTATTCGATGAACTTAACAATCGTGCCAATACTTGACTTTGTTTATTTCTGTTTGAATGGGAACTCGATGTTCGCGTGGTAGTAATCAAGCCTACTATAAATGAAGTACAGAAGGTGTATCACCTACCAATCCTTGATTAATCAAATATTCGAAATAATATATCAACGTTAATGGCACAAGATACGGTAAAGAACGTGGAATAGCGTTCAATCTGTACAGCAGTGATTGGTCGCTTATATTTTTTGGTACATCATTCGGATTAAGAGCAACGTTAGTACTTTGATCTTGTTCTTGTGTAGTGTCCAAAGGATTCACTAGGATCAGCCAATAACTGCATAATGAAATAATACGAATGAGCTTTACCTTTTCAACTCGACAGCGTCACCATCTTGATTGAAACTTTACCTGATGGCCATTGTAATCGGAATGATTAGTAAGAGAAACAGAGTAGCTCTAGGAGTTAATCCTATCATCATCAGTGCTGCGTATGATAAAGAGCCAAAAAATCCAGCACCTCCAGTTCCGGAAGACCAACCGCTTAGTACTGTTCTGGAATAATTTCGAAAGCATTAAAAGTAACTTATCTTATGGAATGATTATTTTTAAATGCATGATACTTGCTTATCTTTGAAGAAAACTGTAAATGAAAGTAACGAAGTTTCACCCAAACCGGATGAAAATGACATGCATGTCACTCCCAGCACTGCTAAAAGTAGGGAATCAGATATACCCACCAAAATGAAACCTAGTGCTTGTGTGATTACCACCAAGAATATTCGAACGCTAGAAAAAATTCGAGTATTTGAATTTAGTCTCTTTACCTATCGAAAAATGGATTTAGGAAAGCAGTGGTTTTATGATGATGATTGATTGCATAAGATCTTAAGTCGTAACATATCAGTCCCTACTTTTGAAATAATGTGAAAAATATAACACAGAATTCAAAAGGTGAATAGTCTATTTTCTCGTCTCAGAAGTCAGTTTCGTTAAATAATTCAAGGTGTCTACAGATTCATAAAGGTCATAACAGCTTGTTAAGTTGGCTTAAGTGAACATTATATTGTTATTTGACTTTACGAAATACCTAAAATACAAATATTTCGAGATCTTTAAAGAATTTTCTAAAAAAGTTTTTCGTTTTTTAGATCGTAGGTCCAAACTCAGGGTAGGGTTTCAAATGTCATTTTGTGTAGTTTTTTTGACCCCTACATGGCTTTTAAATTTACATTACAAGTGATTTTTAATGTATTATTTGAGGATATTTTTAGCCTGGTTCTCTACAACATATTGTCAATAGAAACCAGACTATTACGTTCGATCGACTCTAGGCGGATGAGTGGGGAATATCAACCAAATTCATTTCAGGGCTTTAGAAGACCATTAAAACCGCTTTTGGAGATGTCAGATATTTGTTAGCCTGAAACGATGGGAGGGGGTGGGAAGGAATACTAACGAAATCCGTTTTGGTGCCCGAAAAAGTCTTCAAAACAGTTTTTGCCTATTTCAGCTATTTACTTTTATTTTTATTTTTATTTTTATTTTTATTTTTTTATTCTTTTTTCCAAACATTAAAATCATTTACTCTGCTCGATACTGACCGAAATCGCTCCAATTCGGTCAATCGGCTCAGTTTGGCGGCAGATTAGATATATATGAGTGGGGATAACCTTGGGTCAAAATTCAATTTGGACCCATTTTTGGATAGGAGGAGCTGAGGGGCCAAAAACACAAAAATGTTTCTTTTTGAGTCAATCGATAGAGAATTCAAAGTGGTATAACATTTCCAAAAATCAGCTCCCGTGGTCAGTTAGAAAGTGAGAAATGAGGATTTCCTCCCTTTTTAACCTTGAGAAAGGTCTGTTCCTCACCCTCTCAAAGCGCTGAATGTGTTTTTTAACTAATTTTTCTTATTTTTTGAGGTTGTTCCTCGCATAGCTCAACATCAAATTGAGCTATAAACTTGAAAGTAGGTATGTACATTCAATAAGAGCCCTAGATGTACCTTTTGGGCATCCCGACTTTTCAGCTTCATTACATCCCCTCAGAGCCCCAAGTATGTGGTTTTTTGGTCGGTTTTCCTATTTTTTGAGTTTGTTCCTCGCATGACTCGCCAACAAATTGTGCCAGGAAGCTAAAATTAGTGTGTACAGTCAATAAGGACCCTAGAAGTGCTTTTTGGGAGTCTCAACTTTTCAGCCTTATTGCACCCCCTCATAGTCCCAAATTTGTAGTTTTTTGGTCATTTTTTTCCAATTTCTAATGTTTGTTCTTCACATAACTCCCCTCCAAATTGGGCTAGCTAAGAAGTTAAAATTAGGTATGTACAGTCAGTAAGGACCCTAGATGTACCTTTTGGGAGTTTTGACGTTTTAGACCCATTGAACTTTACCTATCCCCGGTGCTTTTTTTCAATTCTCGTGATTGTAATATGTCAACAAAATCAAGCTGAAAAAGCATGGTGAAGCGATTTTTTTTTTTTAATTTTATTCTAATTATAGGTCAAATTAGGGCAGTAAGCTTGGATTGATGGCGGATTTAGTATTTCTGATTGGAAATGACCAAGAGTTAAAATTCAGTTATGCGCAAATTTCGTTGAGATGTACTGAGGGGCAAAAATGTTAAAAGATTGTTCCTTTCATGTCAATCGATAGAGAATCGAAAACTGCATAGCATAACCAAAGATCAGCCTCTTGGGTCAATTTGCAGGGGAGATCCCTGTACAGCTCTGAATTGTGGTTTTTTAGGTGAGTTTTCTTATGTTTTGAGTTCCTTCCACGCATAACTCCCCTCCAAATTGAGCTGAAAAGTTGTTTTAGAATTCCATATTTTCACGTGGCCATTGCTCGTTTAAATTTTTTTCATTTTCAATATCTTTTAAGATGCGAATTGACATTTTGATTGAATCTTTTCATAATTTTACATCTCGATAGTGAAAATTCAATTATTCACATTTTCTGATTGCAAACTTGACATTTTGAGCGAGTTTTTCCATAATTTTCTCGCCTTGAAGATGAAAAAGCATTGACTCTTGAACGGTATTTTCATTACCATTCAAAAAACCGCTTTTTTGAACTGTTAAAGGAGGAGGTGGGTGCCTCTAGACTGAAGAGATGAACCCCCCCCCCCCCCCCCCCCCCCAACCCAAATCCAGGTCTTCTGCTAAATTTTCAATTGCACTTACCCCACCAGATCATAATTTGAAGGGGAGATATGGGTAAAATAGCCTTTTTTTCAGGTCGAAAGTGTAAAAAACCCACGATTTTTGACGTTTTAGCTCCTCAACACCCCCTCCCTCATATTAGGGCATACCTGAATCTTCACCCTGTCAATCCAATCCTATTTCCCAAATTTGGCCGATTTTAGTTGGTATTAAACTAACAGCAAATGAATTTTAGTTTCGGAAAAAAAATAAATATCTGGCATGGTCAAAAGTGATTTTATTGCTCTTCTAGCACCACAAAACGAATTTTGTTGGTACTCAAACATTCCCCCCTCCCCGCGTTGTGCTGGTTTTCATTGACATCACTTGAAAAACGAGGATAAAAAGAGATAAGAATGGATAGAAAAATCAAAAAATTCATGAAATTTATTTTAAAACAACGAGTAATTGAATTTTTATACTGAGGAAAAAAATTTTTAAGTAGGAAAGTGCTGTATTTAAAAAACTTGTTCTACACTACTGAATCTTTTTTTCAAGTCTTTGTGAAATTAGACTTAGAGGACTATTTGTCGTCGAATAAGAATCTGATGTATAATAATAACTGTTATAAAATGAATTATGTACTTCATCCACAGTGGTAAAAAAGGAGCAGTAATCTTGACCACTAGACAAGGTATTATATCCGCCAATAGGATTATTCCGGTTGATGATTTATTACAGTGACGATCAGGGTTGAACGACATATCGGTTGATGCCTCTTTTTGATTATCATACTAAAATACAGAAACGTGTAATGTGTTAAATGATCCATTCTGTAGCATATGTTACAAATACCTATAATAATTTTATGCAGATTCGCGTGCCTAGCTGCCTAGGTTGCCTACAACAGTAAACAAATGTGAAAAACAGCTGTTTAAAGAAAAAAAAAACAATACGACCATAAGTTGATACTTTTAGAAACATCAAGGTATGCTTAATTGTTCAAAAATTTAAAATGCTGATCGACCTGTTCGCTATTTAGTCGAATAGTATCTGTGTTTTAATTTTATCGAAAAAACTTATACATTACCATTTTTGGTTGCATAGTTTTACGAAGAAAAGAAGTTTTCATTTAAAAATTATGCAATAAAAAGTACCTATGTAAATTTGTATTAAAAAATTAAAAATTCCAGGATGGTCGAGTAGCTTGGGTATTAAATTGATATTTAAATCTTATAGATTGAAAATATTTCGAAGACATTTTATCAATATCTAGATCCAGCGATAAAGTTTTATTCTTTTTCGAACCCCTCCCCTCCGCCCAACATTTATTACCCTTAAAGCATCGGTTTCGTAGGTACCTACCTACACCTACAATTTACGAACTAAGCATAAATCTATGATCAATATTCTTATTTAAATATTGAATAGAGTATTACATACCCTTGCTAAAATATCGTGAGCAGCACTCAACATAACAACATAACCATAATTGTTGCATAATCCCAGAAGCCAATAAGCCAAAACACATCGTTTTTTTGGGTTCATGATGCAGCAGTCAAATACTACAAAAAGTAACAATCGAATAACGAATAAAACGTGAAAAAAAATTATCAATCAAGGCATAAAGATAAATTTTTTTTCAAATAATCTTGTTCCATATTCATTGTAATTTCACCCACGTTAATAATACTAAGCAGCTGAAGTATTGATGAGCAGTACAACACTATGCGAGGTAAACCATTTGTAATAACAGTTTGGTTCCCTTTCGAAAAAAAAAAAAAAAAAAAAAAGAACTAGTATAAACTGATATTTTTACCTAAACATGAAATTCTCACTCGTCGCGTTCACATCTATTCGCTCTATTTTAAAATTTTACCTGTATTTATTTATTATTCTAATAAGTGTATAGTTAAGCTGGTGACAAAAACAAAATTATACAAGTACACGTACTCGAGTGAGCATCTTGAAATTCAACTAGTAACTTCTTTGCATCATCCGTTGGATTTTCGTATCACTAAACATATTTACATTTGAAAAAAGTTTTTAGCTAGTGTAGGGATTAAAAAATCATCGCTTTGCGATGCTTTTTCAGCCTGATTTTCGTGACATATTGCAATCATGGGAATTGAAAAAAAGCATCATCGCTTGCTATGCTTTTTTCCTAATAACTATCAAGGATAGGAAGGGTTCAATGAGTCTAAAAATTCATAAACCACATCCAGTGTCCTTAATCACTGTACGTACCTGATTTCAACTTCCTAGTCCAATTTGGAGGGGAGTTATGCAAGGAACAAACATTGGAAATTAGAACAAAACGACCAAAAAACCACATATTTGGAGCTGTGAGGGTGCACGTCTAGGGCCCCTACTAAATATACATATCAAATTTGAGCTTCCTAGATGTACTTGGAGATAAAATATGATTTTGTTACCTGTATGGTATCATAAGAGTGATGGTGTACTTTTTCTTTTTAAGCTATCCTTTGTGCACAGCATGTAGCATACCTTACCCCCTGCAAAAACGATGATACCAAGTAAAGGAACCTACATATTTCCGGAGCTGTGTGGGGGTGCAATGAAGCTGAAAAGTCGGGACTCCCAAAAGGTAGATCTAGAGTTCTTACTAAATGTACATACCAAATTTCAACTTCCTGGCTCATTTTGATGAGAAGATAGGGGAGAAATAGGACTTTTTCAGGCTCAAAAAGGGGAAACCCTCGTATCTTCCTTCCTAATTGACATGGAAAGTTGATTTTTGGATACGTTGTACAACTTTGGATTCTTTATCGATTGCCTCAGAAAGGAACAATTTTTGTGTTTTTGGCCTCTCAACGCCCCCTTCCGCGAAATAGGGCAGAACTGAATTTTGACCCAAGGTCATCCCAACTCGTACGTATATAATTTGCCGCCAAACCAAGCCGATTGACCGAATTTGAGCGATTTTGGTCAGTATTGAGCAGAGTAAATAATTTTAATGTTTGAAGAAAAAAATAAAAATAAAATATCTGACATGGCCAAAAATTGTCCCAATTTTCTTGGTACCCCTCTCCCTCTTCCTCACCGTTGGTCGATAGACTGTAATAGTACGATTTTCTGTGACAATATGACAAAGAAAAACACGCTAAAAAATTCTGTCCTTGTAAACTAAGTTTTTTGATGTAAAAAAAATCAAGTGAGGAGGAGAAGAGGGGTGTACAAAATTTTTTGAAAATTTTTCCCTTATTCTACACGCAACATAGAATCGTTTGAATGGGAAAAAAGTAGTTTTTCAGGTAATGTTTCTTATTTTTGGAGTTTATCCTGCTTTCAACTTCCCTCCAGATTATGTCAGGGGGTTGAAATTTGGTATGTAGTGTTCTGGACGTACCTGAGAGAGGTTCAGCTATTCAGTGCACTATGTACCTTAACCCCTACCAGCGATCAAGAAAAAACGTCGCAGAGGGCTCCCTTTGTTCATTCCATGAATGGAAAGCCTTTTAAATTTTTTTCACTCGAATTCTGTTCGATGAAATGATTTATCAAATTATCTGTTTGAAATGGGAGTTAGGTTTACCATGATACAGCAGTATACTTAATCCATTCATTCTTAATTTAAACGTGATATCTTCGGTCCAGAGCTTACGACATTCTTTCCAATGTTATATACTTTAACGCACGTGCTGCGTGTGTGCTTGTATACTCAAAGGACGAGCAAATATTCTATGTACAAGTTGATTTTACGTAGGTGGGTAAATTTCACGAAGGCGGTAGTAAACGATAGCGAGCAAAGTAGTAGCGCCAAAAGGTAAATTCGACTTTTGAGATTTGAGAAGAGTAAGTAACCTGCGTGTTTGCTAATAATATGAAACGCCAACTCGTTTCGCTGTTAGTTCTCTTATATGCAAAACAAATGCCGACTAGATGGTGTATAAATATCGTCGACAAGTTCTCTTGTACGTAGTACGTAGTACGTATCGTATTCGCGTATATGATATCTAACGGTACACGTTGGCACGACGGTATTTATACAACATGAGGACAAAGAGGCAAAAAGTTACCGCAGGAACGCTGCCGTGTATACGTATATATATATATATGTTCATATATATACATTATCCGGAAAATTTTCATTAGTATTCCGGAGCCGCATTGGTATTTTGGACGAATTCAAAGACGTTTTTATACGTAACTATGTGTCGAAACATAACGATAATATCAGGATCAGCTTTGTAAAGAAATGCGAGCTAGCTCGCTCGGCTGGTTGCAGTATTTTCACAGACACACAATTTTCGCCTGCTTTATATTATATTGTAAGAGTAGTACTGTGTGTGCTATGTAAGTATACCATACCGAGCTAGAGAAACGGACACGGACGAGCTATGTGCTACAGAAGGAGGAGACGCTTAACGACTAAAAACTTTTTCGGGGTATTAGTCGGTCGACTTTTGAACCACTTATCGCATTAAACGTACAATCTGTCATATCTCTCTAAAAGTGGAATGAACTTTTGTTTTAGATTCGTTTTTATCGCGTATTACGTACACGCGACGCGAGATTACTTTTCACAGCCAGATCTGCTGGTTGCTGCTTTTTTTTTTCTCTCCCTTATCCATTTTGCCTGTAAATACCACACAAACGTACAGCAACATAGGGTGGATACATACGTGTTGTGTAACAAGGTTATATTATATTTCTCTTCGTTTTTTTTTTTTTTTTTTTCGTATCATTCTGGATTGTATTTTTTTTTTTTTTTTCAAACTAGTCGTCGATTCGAAACGGCGCGGGTGTTATATCACCGAGATAGCGAACGAAATTATCCTCAATTTTCGACGATATTTTATCGCGCAATTTTATACACGTTCGTACGTACGTAGCGAGCGAACTGTAGGAGGTCTGTTTTGATTTTTCCAATACCCCCATAAAATGAACGTATACGGGTATCCTGGCTCATACCCTTCATCATCACCGACCGAACTCTATCTGTGGTATATGAAATTGCAACCTTCGCGCCTTGCTTCATTCCTCCTTTCAGTTCTTACCCCGTAACCCTCTGCCAACCACTCCGCTGTAAATATACTCGTATGTGCAGTATCCTATCATTATCATTATCATCATCGTCATCATCAGAGTTAAGGCAACAGTATATTGATGTAATTGAACGCCTCGTGCGATTGGTTGGAGATAAATTACTGTATATTGGTCGATTCATTTTGTTCGACGTTACGCGAATTTTTATATTAGAAATTTCTTCGTACGAGTATGTTTTCCGCGGAATAAAAAAGTAAAGAAAAAAAAGAAAATGGTAAAAAATATTTTTCGATGTTTAACGACTCCATAAATTCATTTCGATGTTTGCGTGTCTAGATCAGTTTAACAAGATGGTGATTTATTGAACATTTTAGATTGTATTTTACCAACAATGACTTTATTTTTAAAACTAACATGCTGAGATGTGGTGTGCAGAAAATAATGGCGTTTGGTGTAATGGCAACATTACAAACATTGAATCACCGAAAAGTTGAAAACTTATCAAAACAGATATGGATGGAAAATTTCATTATAGAATTGTTTACACAGAATTACCCACTCGAAGTGTCGCTAGTTGGATTTTCATTATGATATTTACATTTTTGATTGGTTGAGATGGATAAGTATTAAAGTTTTTTGTAGACTATTGTTTAAAGTGATACATCAGAGTTGCTCCAGAGTCTGGATCTTTAGCTTCCGCAGCTTCAATAGGTGGAATGAATTATCTGGTTTCGTTGCCGAAATTCGATATTGAAAATTAACGGAGCTGAAACTTTAAACAAGGTCACTTGCAAATTACTTAGGAAACTTGACAGAATGAAATGTAGATTTTCGATCGAGCTGATTTTCAATTTCAAGGACACCGAAGCCTCTTCGAGTGTAATCTCAGTTGTTAGTTCTTCGAAGCGTAGCCTGACAGAAAATCATGTATGTACCTGCAGTTGAAGCTATCGAAATTTAGTGGATATGTCTATGTACCCGATCCAGAGTTGGGATCTTGAAAGATTTCACGTCTGAATCCAAAGCTGGAATTGTTTGTTATGAAAAAACTAGGCTTTCAATGCTTTGAATTGAAAATGAAACACCTTCGAGCTATTAGTACCCTTTTGTCATGAAATAGGAACTTAATAACCTACCCTCATAGGGCTGAATTATAATCATGATCCTATAAACCCTCCGTTGGAAGAATCAATCCTACCCAACCAATGGACCATCAAAAACGTAGGTAAAGGGTGGTCTTGCTTCTGAAAAAATTTTTGACTTTATACTAACCCCCTCTCCCCCCTCAATAAAATCAAAACTATCGAAAACTTTCGTTTTTCTTTTCGTATAACTTCGAACAATGCTCTTATCGATAACTCTCAGGAAAAGCTGAGTAAAAGTCATAGCCCCTTTGGTGCCTTCCTAATTTTCAATGCCTGAACCGTTTATAGGCACAACTCCAACTCACCAGCTCCGATTTGAACGATACTTTGATAGCTGGAAAGAGCATTTCAAAGAAATTTAGGCATTTTTCCATCTTGAGGAAAAATTTTAGATCATGAACGTGTAACAGATCCGTGTTATTATTTCGACATAAACTGCAAAAATAATTCATTATCATTTTGCATCGCAAGTTTTTCATTGAAAACTTCAAATTAAAAACATTTACTCTTCTCCACTATCCATTTTGACGTTTGATTTTATTATTTTCTGGAAAAATAAAAATTATGCAATCATCCATCATATCTTAAATCAAAAATGTCACGTTTTTTGAAAATGATTCCCAGCTCTGAGACATATTCGTTTCAATTTATTTTTGATTTTCTTTTAAATTTTAAATTTTAAATTTTTTATGTTTTTATATTTTTTTAATTGTTCTGTTTTCAATTTTTTTTAATTTTTCATTTTAATTTTTTTTTATCATCTTTATTTTAATATTTTTTATCAAATCAAAAACCAAAAACGTAACATCTAGAACGTCACGTTTTCAGAAAATGGACCCCCCCCCTCCTAGGCATATTCATGTCGAAAAAAAACGTTACGAAATATCCGACGTCTGAAGTTCATTTGGGCTCCTAAGTGAGGATGAGGAAAGGGGTCGATGCAAAAAAAAATTAAAATTGTGAAATTCTTAGCAATAAAATGTAAGTACCGAAGAATGAATTCCCAACCAACGTCGACCCTTCCAACCCATTTTTAACAATTTTTTTTATTATTTACAGATTTCTAGTCGAATTTTATATTTTTTTTTATTTTCAAATTGGGGTCATCTTGTTGGAAAATAAATATTTGTACTTTCAGGCTCAAATTCTCCGAAAATCCTTAGTGCATAGTTAATTTGGTTTACCTCAAGGATTTCATACCCAAATTTTCTGTTGCCAAAGTTAATTAGCGCTCTTTTGGTGTACATTTTAAAATTTTTTAAAAATAAAAAATTTGACTAGACGTTTGGAAATTATTAAAAATGGTCCAAAATGGATCACACAGATCAATTCTTTGTAAGAATCTGGGTTTTGGCAGTTTTCAAAATTACAAGCATTTTTTGAATTTTTCAAAATTTTACTGCAGTCTAAGTTGATTAGGTCACTTTAGATCAAGTGGCGAAATGGGGGAGGGGGAAAGGTCAATATTAAATATAGAATGAAATATTTTAGTTGAAGAAAAAAAAAAACATTGGATACGCGTTTGGAGAGATGTATATTTTGCTTTTTAAGAATTATTTGCTTCATTTTTGGAACCAAAAATGTTGAACGCTTTTTTTTCAAGATTGTATTCTCCTCTTCCAGCCTTGCAGCTGCCGAATGGCTACGACTGGAATACTGCACAGAGAATAAGTAATGAATAGAGCTCACTGATGCATTGCAGAGCTAATTAGTGCGAAAAACCATGTGAAGAGGATAATCATCTACTTGAAAGTTTCTTTCAAACTGCTCCAAACAATAATGTTTGGTAGAAATTATCAATAGGTGTTTTTGAAAAGTACATGCGAGTAAGTAGGTAAGTACGTGCATCGGTGTAGATTTGAGAAGTCGAGCCACGTGCAACCTTCTAGGGGTGTATAAAGATTGTACAAGTTTATCGAGTTAGGCAACCGAACCAGCATCGGCATAAATTTAGGATCTAGTAACGAATGAAGTCGGATTATAGCGAAGTTTATTGGGTGTCGTGTAATCGAATTGACGTGCATTTAGCGATCGCGGTTGCAAAATGAATGCTTCGAAGAAGATTATTATTTGTTAGGAGATTTTTGTTGAAAGTTAAAGGATTATTTTTTCTATTTTAAGAAATGTCGTTAGTTCAAAAATGAAAGAAAAGTTTCGTACGATGAAATAATACACGTGCGTGATTTCAGATGGTGCTCCGGTGCTTGTGAGGATTTTTGAGCTACGCTGAAATATGCTTTTTATCTCTTGGGGAAATTTTTAAAACCTTCGATGAGAGATAACTTTTTACCTAGATCCCAGTTGGTTAGTAATGTTAATTTTTAGCGCTAAGTAGGCAAAGTATGTTTGATACTAAGAGGATAGAATTCCGCTTGAGAGAATTTCAATTCTAATTATGAATGAATTTTAGATTCGCTGATACGTAACATTTATAATACGTATCTATGTTTCCATTTTTAGAAAATTTTCAAAATTTAAACTATTGCAAAAAATTCTATCTAGTTGAAATCGCGATGAAAAAAATTTATAAATTACAATTTGGGAATAAGTAGTTTTTTTTTTCAAAGCTACAAATTTATTTTCATTTAATTTGACACGTAGCAAAAGAAACCCACATTAAGGAAGAGTTCACTATCGACTTCAAAGTATATTACAAATTCCAACTATACCGTGACTACCTAACCAGAGTTTCTAATTCGAAAATTTATTTCAAAACTTTGAAAAAGTTTACATCATTTAGTGGAGTTCAAAAGTAGCCAGAAAAAAAAAGTACTGTCGATAATTTTTTTCTGCGAAATTTTCGCTTTTTGATGCAAAATGAAAAATAAAAAAACCTCGACGCGAGTCGAATTTCTCCCTCTTTATTTCGTCAACATTTTAAAACAAGGGTAAGTGTATTTGGCCTTGATAAATTCGCCAATTTATTCTTCAAGTTATTAGCTCGGTTGATTAGTCTCTCTTATCTGTGTTATTTTACGACCCCCTTGTTGATAGAATTTTCTTCAACTGTGCATTTTTTTCTTTTAACTTCCTACACTCCAATGATTACCTAATAAATCGAAGACCGTTAAAGTTTTTTGTCTTTAAATTTAACTCTTGTGCCATTCCATTCCTTGTGCTGGTCGTTTAGTAGGTACCAAAATTGTATAACTTTTTTTTACCACCGCACCGTGTCGAATTAATAGTGCACATATATAGTCGTCGATGGAGTCGTACAAAACAATAAAAGCCAATACCCCTTTGGAAATGCACGAGAAAAAAAATCGAACCAGTATCGAAAAGCGCATCGTATGTAATTTATATACGAATTTAGTCAATTGACTTTTTTCTCCTTCCATTATACGTGTGTGTGTGTGTGTGTGTGTGTATTCGCGTACGCCTTTCGATATCGAGACTCGTAACTACGTGTATTATGTGCTGCATAATATCTACCTGTGCAATTGGCTAATGTATGTACCATAACGCACCGTATAATATGTTCTGTATGCGAGAAGCTTATGAAAGGAGGTGGCTTGAAGAGTGGTGACGTATTAGATAGATTAAACAATACGGCATCACGGAAGCCAAGACCCATCGAATGATAGAAAAAAGGACCCCATGGCAGCCGACGTTGCAGATACCGACCACGTTTAAATAAATACATTTATATAAACTCTGTTGTTTTTTTCCATACTGTTGTTTTTCCAATGGTATTGTTTACTTATGCGTTTCAGTCTGGAAATAATGTTGTTTTTTATTTTTTTTATTTTTATACGAATCTATAGGATAGGTACATCCTAGTAGGTATTATTACTATCAATAGTGTAATTATGCGAGATTCGTAGATACGTTCGTACGTACAATCGGTTCATTGAACTGAAATTTAGTTGTGTTATAAAAAGGACGCTAACGAATGAGTATAGATCATTCTATGGATCGCATATATGTTCGTTTGGAAGATTTAATTACATCGTATGTACAATTAATGCGAGCAAATGTACGCCACTTTTAGCTAAATGGTAAAAATAACCCGAGACGAATACTCCAGCCTGGATGAGCTCTGAGAAAGATGAATAAATTGGCGATTTAACGACTTTTCAAAGTAATAAGCATAGAGAATGGCAATTTAACTGGCAAGCATAAGCATGGGCGAATGGCCGCGACCGTATACAACGCGGAAAGAAGAGTATCTTAGTTTTGGTCGTATAAAATTAACATAAAAGCCAGCATCAGCACCAGCAACCGTCAAGACGACGACGACGACGATGTGTACGACTCACCAAGCAAGATGCGCCCGAAACACCCGACAACAGGGGAGAGGTATACGATAAAATTCTAATCCATATTTTAATGCAGTGGCCGCGGATTCTGGTTGAAAAACTTGGCGCAAAATTATGCTTATGAAGTTAATCGGTTTATAAAATTTACATTATCTATACAAAAAGATAATCAAGTATAATTGTTTTTCCAGATTTAAGCACGTGCTTATCTTTATGATGAAGATCCTTTCTTCTCCGAGTTTGAGAGAAAATTTCGCATCGATAATTTTCTCTTTTACCTTCTTCGTTATTTGACCTTGCTGTGTGAAACATGTTACCACCGATGGATTTGATTTTATTACGTAGGCATTTCAAGTGTGGTATATAATTAGAAAAAGTACTTGTGAAATGTGCGATTTAGTGTTTTATTTATTCTAGAAAAAAATTCTTCGATGTCGCCTGAAGACCTTACTCACATGTTTGTTACTTCAATTAGAAAATAATCTTCCCCATCCGTCAGCTAATTAGTATATATTATCAACTTTGTTGAAGGGATTTCAGCACTATATTTTACCAATGTGAGAAATGTTATCTACTGCTCCAAAGTTTGAGCACTGAATTTAGCAACACACTTGGTTTCCATCATTTTGAAAGATTGAGAAGTAATGGAGAATTGAACAAGAATAGAGTATTTTCTGAGTTTTGAGGCAAAGAGAGTGGAAGCACTTGGTGACGCCTGCACCCAACACAACCCAACACCCCTTTCAAACTTTAACTTGACCTAATTGCACTTCCAGAGACCTCTTCTTTGTCGGGGTGAAAAAACCTCGACAAAGAAGGAATTGAATAGTTCAAACGTGGGAAGACAGTTCTAGGTAGAAAAAGGACGATGTCCCTAAAAAGATAGTAAAATAGTACTGAGTATTCCACATTAACTTCGTCATCCTTATATCAGTGATTGCTCAACTCATGAGACTTACATGTATAACGAATAGTATGCCTAAAAAATTGAAGGAACTGAGTTATGCTATTTTCACCCAAATCTACTGCTCGCTTTGGAAATTCGTAGAAAAAAAATTAATGATGTTGAAAATTTGCTGTTCGCTCTAAAAAGCGGCGTATACTCTCGAGTGTGTGTGGTATGAAAATCATGAGTGGGGGTGAAGTGGTTCGTAAAATATGAACAAATGAATGCAAAAAAACAAGATTGAAAAGTTGTAACTTTTTTTGTTTTATGTCAAAAACTTTTGAAAAAGCTATTGTGAGCAC
Source organism: Ferrisia virgata (assembly GCA_900060175.1). Taxonomy (NCBI): domain Eukaryota; kingdom Metazoa; phylum Arthropoda; class Insecta; order Hemiptera; family Pseudococcidae; genus Ferrisia; species Ferrisia virgata. Next base: position 34,962 of record FIZR01004469.1, read on the forward strand.
CTCATTAACAAATGTTTAAATAAACAGGAGAGTATTTTCAACTTATGCGGAGAAAAAAAAAATCAATTGAATAAAACATTTTTTGATGATTTTTAGACAAAAATAGGAAAAAAAATTCTAAATTGAAGGTAAATGTGAGAGGAGGAAAATGATTGCTCACAAGACAAGGAATGTAAGTGAAAAACTGAAGTAAAAAAATCTAGAGGGGGGATGAAGTGGTTTGCACACTATGCCGATATACTTATAAAAATGTAAATAACAAATTTTCAATTTTTTTTTGTGAATAACTTCTAAAGAAGTTACTATAAGCTTGGCACTAAAAACCTTTAAAATGATTATTAGAATATCTCCTCCTCCTCCCCTTCCCTAAATGGCATAAACAAAACAAAAAAAATGTAAAATTTTGAAATTTTGAAATTTTTTTTAAAATCTGATTTTTTTATTTTTAAATATTCAATCTATTTCTGTTCTTCACTAGGACATTGAGTGGGGGATATACTGCTACTCATTTTAAAGATTTTTAGTGAGGAGCTCATAATAACTTTTTCAGAAATTATTCACAAAAAACTGAAAAAATTGAAAATTTTTACAGGCAAATGCGAATTTAACGGCATCTTTCATAGTTCTCCTTTTCTCCACAGGTAGCATTGAACAACCATTTAAAAATAGAAGAATTTATCAATTTCAGAATATCGATCCGATCACCAATTCAAGTGGCGGACCTGACGGAAAAAATTTTTCCTGCAAATTTTGTCTATATTCGTTATTGCGGAGCCAGCATTCGTTTGAATTTTAAAAGTCCCATCTAATAAACAAAAAGGACAAATTTTTTATACAGCCAAAAATGCAGCCACAGTTACCTAACTGAAGGTCTACAATTCAAAAACCACAATTTGAGCGAATATTTTGTTTCAAAATTTCATATTGCCCTCATCACTTCCATGTAAAATTTCCATCCAAATCGTGGTTTTGAGTAGTGCACTTCATAGTAGGCAACTTTTACAGCATTTTCAGTTGCGCACAAAACTTACCTGTCTCAAATATTTGAAGGAGATTACAAAATTCAAGCAAATAGTGTAAAATTTTTAGGAGAAATTTTTATCTACAAGGTCTACCGTTTACATTGTAGATCGAATCGAAATACTGAAATTGCTCGATTATTTTATGTACTTTTAAATTCCTGTTTAGCGCTACCTGTGGAGAAAAAGAGAACTTCCGGTGATACTACTGAATTTGCATCTGCATGTTCTGTATATCTGTGCCAGTGTCATTTCTTAATTCCATGACATACTACTGTATTGATTTCAGTTTAAAAAAATCTACGTTGGACAGTGGTGTAATATCAGAAAATTAAGCGAGGGAGCTGAAATTTTTATAAAATTATTTTGAAGTCATTTTATAATCATTGTGACTTCCTCTGAGTAGATTTTTAGAAAAAGACAAATTCTGCCCTCATATATGAATTTCCATTAATTTTAAATTATGCTTCAATGGTTTGGAAAAAGTGCTCAAAAGTTCATGTCGTTTCTCCAATAATTAAAGTATGAAAAAATAAAATTTTTTTTCGTTCATTTTTTTTGTGTACCACTTTTACAGCCTTGAGAATTAATTTGTGCGTAAGTAGCGAGGCTACATTTGTGTACAGTACACGATGAACGAGACGAAATGAAAGAGGAAAACTAAGTAAGTATAAGTAAGTTAGTAAGTAAGCACGAAAAGAGAGAGAAAAAAAAACGTGTTAAGACGGATGATGGCGCAAAATAATGCCCTTTTTGTAAGTTCTTAAAAAATAAAACGAGAAAATCTTATCATCCTTTTTTTTTTTGCTTCGGACGCTATATCGACTCTTTATTCCGTGTGAAAATGTAGCAAAATAGGGTGTACAGTTTTTTTTTTTGTCGAAATAATCCAGATAAAGAATAAGGATATCGGTTACTTTTGGGAAATGTGTGTGTCTGCGTTTGTGTTTGTATATATGTGCATGCGAGAGAATGTGCGAAATGGGCTGGGTCGTACTACATAGACCAGGCCAGGCCAAGCCAGGCGTTAGTGCGCCATATATCGACGAACGGGCATTATGAGCGCTTTGGAGATTTGGGGAGTTCGATAGAATGCTTAGATACAGGATAAAACGTAATTGAGATGAGCATTTCACTTAATTTAAGTTTCACCGTATAAAAAGTTTTGTAGTACGTTAAATACGAGCAACATTATTGAACCGAGTTGGAGAAAAACGAAAAAATGTGGCTTTCTTTTTTTGGTTTGTTGAGGTTTTTTTTTCTCGCGTTCCGCTGTATACGTAATATACGGACGACAGAGGTATATGCGCGCGTATTTGTCGTCTACAGGGCTCAAGGAAAAAGGCGGGCAAGAGTGTTATAATTCTGTAGAGAATTCTTAGCGTTACATTAAATTATTACGTTTTTCTTGGAGGTTTCTCTGTTGTATTTTTTTTTCTACTTTTTCTTTTCAGCTAAATAAACGGTAAAAAATCAACCAACAAAATGTCAAGGTATTTTTGCGCATATTTTTTCCCGTATATTTTCTTACTCGATAGGGTACGAGAGGACAAGAGCAAAAAAAATATAAAAAATTCTTTTCAGTCGGAGATTTTTTAATTGAAACTTTTATATTTTTTTTTTTTACGAATTTACGTTGTTCGAGATTTTTTTTGGAAAAAAATTTCATGTTGGAAAGAAACGTCGTTTATTAAATAATTTTTCCCCCTTTGATCCGAAAATATTTTTTTAATACATTATGTAAATTCTCAACTTTTTTTATCGGGTGATTCTGTAAAGCAGAGTAGGGTCTTAAATGAATGTGGTAGGCAATTTGTTTCACATGATTATGCAATAATTGTTGAATGTTAATTTTTCAGGAGTCTGTTTGCACAGGGGTTTTACATTAACCTCGCTTTCCTCGTATCAGTGATTGGTCAACTTATGAGACTTAAAGGTATGATGGATAGCCCATCAAAAATTGAAGAAACTGGGTTATGCTATTTAAAAAATTTCATTTTCGTTGAAACCTGCTGTCCAATTTGAAAATTCATGAATTAATGATGATAAAAATTTACTATTTGCTGTAAAACATAGCGTATGCTCTCGAGTATTTGTGGTATAAAAATTAAGAGTGAGGATGAAGTGGTTTGTAAAATCTGACAAAGTAAATACGGAGTGCTCCGTCTCAATAGTTGCTCCTTCTTACCAAAAGTGGAGCAACACATGTTGGACTCGTGTAGCATAAGTTACTTATCTAAAGCACTGCAGGGGTTGTGCTCTAGGCATTAACATTTTTTGTTTTCAAAAAATGGTTGAGATGTCTAGTTAACGTCAAAATTTGGTAAATACAATGCAATATTTCTGGTAAAAAAGTTAGGCCCATAGGTGATGTGGTCTGTAAAATATAACAAATTAAATGTAAAAAAATTTTTAAAAATTTTTATTAATAACTTTTAAAAAAGCTCTTTTGAGTACCCAATTAGAAAATGGTTCTTGAAGTAACATGATTCCCTCTACCCTTGAAACCTTGGTTAAATATTCTAAACAAAATTGTTTTGTTAAAATTTTTTAAATTTTACATAGAAACAGAATTTTTAACAAAAAGTTTTTTTTATTGAAATATATAATTGGTTTGGAGAAAATACATCAATATTTTAATAAAGTAACGTTTTATTATCGGAATTTATTAGTCGATTTTTTTTTTTTTTTTTTGAAAAAAGGGAAAACATTTTAACAAAATAATTTTTTCAGCATATCTAAACAAGTTGCAGAAAATTGAATCCAGAAAATGTTTTTAATAGGGTACTGAACAGAGCTTTTTAAAAAGATATGAGCAAATATTTTTAAAATTTTCCAAATTTTAAAACATTTTTTACATTTTATTTGCCATGTTTCACGAACTACATTTCTTTTATCCGTAATTTTTTTTACTGGAAATACTACATTGTATTTGCCACATTATGCCATAATTAGCCATCTATACCAGTTTTAGTCTTTGAATTGAAATTTTTAGAAAATTGCTCCAAAATTTTTGAAAATTAAAAATTTGAATGCCTATAACATAGCCCCTGCAATGTTTTGGATAGGCAAGCTATGCTATGTGAGTATAATTTGTGTTGCTTTTCTTGTGGTATTATGGAGGTACTATCGAGACGGAACACCTCGTATAAAAAACCATGGCTAAAAATTTGTAACTTGTTTAGTTTTTTGTCAATAACGTTTAATAAAGCTTTTATGAGCACCTCGTTGAAAAGTTCTGCTGTGAACAGGAGACACCTTTAACTTGGTATTTGGAGTGGTAACCCTGAGATTTGCATTTATACAAAGCAAAAAATATTAATTGTAGAAAATATTTTTTTAGTCATTTTTGGATAAAAATTGAAAAATTTCAACTTTGAAGATAATACGAATGAAGTAAAACGATTGCGCCACAGGCAAGGAATATGAGAGAGAGACTGTGGTAAAAAAAATCGAGAGTGAATAACTACTGAAAAAGCTGTTATAAGCATGCCATTAAGAATATTTACAATGAGTAGCACTACACGCCCCATTCCATGACCTGAACAGAAACCCTGACGGTTGCTTCCCAATGGAGAAAAAAAATGTAAAGTTTTGAATTTTTTCTCAAAAGTTTATGATTTTTACAAATTTTTAGTCATGTTTTTCAGTATTTTTTCGTCATATTTTACGAATCACTTCGCTCCCACTCTTAATTCTTATACCACGCATGCTTGAGAGTATGTACTGCGTTTTAGACCGAACAGAAAATTTTTTATGATCATTAATTTTTTTTCTATGAATTTTCAAAATGAGTGGCTGGCTCGAGCAAAAATGTGATCTTAAAAATAGTATATTCCAGTCCCTTCAATTTTTGAGCATGCTAACCATTATACATGTAAGTCTCATAGGTTGATGTATCACTGGTAAAAGGGAAGGGAGGTTAATGGGAAACACCCAGTATGAGAAAAAAGACGAATAAATAAACTTCATGTCTTATACGTGATATCAGGATTAAATCACCTTGTGGTGTCAAGTAAGTAACCGATGTTATAATTCTACTGCTGTAACTGTATCCTTTCGAGAGCTAGATAATTTCTTAATCACCTTGCGCAGCCAAGTAGGTATTGTGGTATGATGAAAGTGGGGCAAAAAGAGAAAAAACATGAATTCTAAGCTTATCTCGGTTCAACGATGGCGATCTACCCTGTACACATTTTGTTGTTTCCTTTTTGAAGGATGCTGCTTTATAAGTACATTATCTTAATAGAGGATAAGTTTTACTTAGGTAATTCGTTCTCGGTTGGTGCTTTTTTTTCTCGTACGTCCGCTTTTTTTTTTTTCTCTTTCGGACTTTAGAAAGAACGCATACTCATATCAGTTCTTTTCATCTGAACTAAATTGGTCCTTTTATGGATTTTTTTAGTAAACACGTTCGTTAAGAGGCTTACTAAAGAGGAAAAATCGTTCCGCAGATGATAGTTTTATCTGTAGGCCAATCGGTCGTCCATTTCTTCTTTTTGCTCGCGAACCGAAGGTATTTCAGTCACTGTTGAATATGCCATGCCATACCAATGTGTTCGTAGATAGGTGGAAATATACGATGAATCTACTCGCATAGTTTGTCTGAGGAAAACGATGCCAAGCGAAGCTTTTTACCAAGGGTTATTAATATCTCGATTGTTTTTAAACACCGTCGCGAGAGTAATTAACTCGGATTGAAGGGTTGATATTGCGGTGTATAGATGTACCTTTTTTCTTCCTCTTTCTCTTTTGTTTGGTGGCACTTGGCCTGTAATTGCGTTGTTTTTATCTGATTACTCGTTTTGTTTTCTTGTCGTTTTAATGGATGAATGGATTTTATGCTGTTTTTTTTTTTATCATTATTATTCTTGTGCTCTATCTCATCAGTAAGTATAGTATGATACTTTTAACGAAGCAAATTCAGAATTTTTTGTTCACTTTTGGTTTGAAAATGGAATATGACAAATGGAAAATTATAAATATTGATCTCATTAGCGTTTTTTTTGTGAAGAAAATGTTTAAAAAAGTTCGACGTTTGAAATTTTTACCAAGCACCTCGCGAATAAGTAAATATAAAATGATGGGAATTTTTTGAAAAATTCTGTTTTTTCTTAATATATTTTTTTTTTTCTATTCGAAGGTTATTTCCATTTATAAAATTTGTATTCGATTTGACTTTATAAGGCTGATTTTTTCAAGAAAAGTCGGCCTATGGTTCCATTTCAACGTTTTTTTTTTGTTATTGTTTTTGTTAGGTATATTTACTGTTACCGTATTCGCGAATTGAAAAAAATTTTCAACTCGTTTTAAGTTTGCGGTTGCTTGACGGTAAAGTTTTGACAAAGCAACTTTACGCAGACAAATTTAAAGCCCCAGCCTGGATGGTATCGGGTTCGTCGAACTTATGCTCTACTTGGTAATTATCCGTCGTGGTTTTAATTTATCTTCGGACCGAGCATGTTTTGTGATATTTGTCCGCTTTTCCGTGATACGGTGGCGGTATTAAGTGATCGGTTGACATGTAATTGAATCGAAAGAATGACTTACCACTAGAATTTTATAATGGAGTTTACGAGGTTTTTATGTGGTACATACATATTCTATCGTGTGTCTAGGAATTGATCAAAGCGGAAGGAGACATTGCGGTACTTAGGTTTGATTTTATTTCTAATTCATCTTCACTGCAGATCTAATTTAGGTATTTATCTGGTCGAGTTTATCGTAATTAGACTGCATTAATATTATGTGCAATGCCATGTAAGCCCAACAAACAAATATTCATTATTGAGAAAAAAAATGGAGCGTTGCAATTTCAGGAAAACATTCCATTTGCCGAGGTTTATTGAAGTTTTATTTATAGGAAATTAAGTGTAAGTAATTTTCACGCTCGATTGGTGATTAAATAATAAAGCGGAGCAAAAAAAAAAACAAAACATACCATGAATTTTGAACATTTTCTCCAAGGACTCTGTATTTTGAGTGGGAAAGGCACCATACAAAATTCTCAAAGGATGGCGGTTAAGTTTGGCCAAATTTGTTTTCTTTTTTTGAAATCTGAAAACGACGCACAGTAGGCCCGAAAAAATTTCAGCGCACCAAAATTCTTAAAGTTGTCTTAATGAGGGTTTTTGACTGCGCTGAATTAAATTTTTATATTTTTTTGACTAGGGGCCCTAGAGTGGAGGGGCAAAACTCAAATTTTATGGAATTGCCGTGTTGGGTGTCTAAATATATGTTTTTTGACTGGTACAGTTCATTTTCCACATTATTTTCTCAAAAAAGTGAATTGCACCCTATGAGAGGGAGGGGTGGAACTCCAATTTCATCAAATTATTGTGTTGGGTGTCTAGATTTGTTTTTTGACCCGCACAGTTCACATTTGTCATCGTTTTCCCAAAAAAGTGAAGTGCGTTCCTCTTGGGAGGGGGGGGGGGCTCAAATTTTATTGAATGTCATGTTGGGTATCCAAATGCATATTTTTTTTTACCAGTAAAGTTTGTTTTAGACATATTCCTGAAAAAACTGAAGTTTATTCTGAAAAGAAGCATATTATTGATATAATGAGTACTAAAATACATGTATTTAGTCTAATTTGAAAAAAAATGCTAAAATTGAGCAGAAATTCGGCAATTATAGAAATACTTGACCAAAAACTCCGACATATATGATATCAAAAAATCGTATAATTAATTTCTTGTATCCTCCACATTCAAAATCTAAATATTGTTGTTTCGTAGGAACCATTTTAGATTTTCGTGCATCTTTTTGATTAAATTATGACTAATTTTAAGCAAACGTGCAAGTTGTAGCAAAAAGTAAAACTGGTATGAGAAAGTACATAACACAGGCAACAAATCTGCATAGAAAGAACCCTGACACAGGTTGAAACTTTTTTTGTGCGTCTAAAAATATGTTCAGTAAAACTTGAAGAAGTGCTTACTTTAAATTCAAAATATTCGTCTTGCAATCATTTGAAAATTAAAAACTAATACAAATCTGAATTCACCATTAAAAATACTATAAAACAACATGAACAGATGACGTTTTTGAGGGCTTCTGAAAAATCAATTATGAAAGGGTAAAAATGAAATATTGCGCTTAATCGTGTAAAATTGATAGCCTACTTTGATTTTGAGGGATGGAGCGTGTCTCAAAAAAACATTTCCTTCCTAGTTTTTCAGGAAATTATGAAAAATTTCAGAAAAAAAACTTTTTTGAAAATCTCTGAAAAATGAGGTAATGATGAAAAAATGCCGCCAATGGCCGTTTTGGGTCAAAACAAATATAATAATTCCATTTTTTTTTTAATTTAAAAAAACATTTTTTTTCAATTTTAAAAAAATTTTGAAAATATTTGAACTTTAAGTGAGTTTTGCAAGTTGAAAGGAAATAGAATTAAGGGGCTGAAATTTTGGCTACATACTTTGGAGACCATTTTGCAACTATTGTGACCACATCGCGTGCAGATTTCCAAAAAAAGCACAATTCCACCCAGCTTAGGAGTTACTTGAAAAAAATTTTCTCGTTATGGTAAGAGTATTTTACCCTTCGCAGTTGAAATTTTTTTACTCCTTGTATAGTGTTCAAAAAGCATCTTATTTGGTCATTAGTTTTTGAGAGCTGTAAAGCGGATTTCGATAATACCCGGCTACTGTAGGAGAGGAATGGGGTTGCTGAAAACTCTTTCTTGTTTTTTTCATGATCTGTTTTAGTCGTGACACTTGAAGTGTCCTTAAATAAGCAATAATTCGCTTACCGGATCTGTTGATAGCACTACATTTTTCCGCGAAAAAAAAATCGCTGGGGAGCTGGGTTATCCCCCTTTTTTATACCACTGGGTGGTACTACTAGAAAAATATGATTTTTAGTACCACATCGATTTCAATCTAGTTTATAAAGTTCTCAATCATCCAAGAACCCAAAACAAATCATTCTATATTATGTATAATAACATATGCAACTAACTAAGACTAATTTTATCATCTCTCTCAAAATTTAATCGCGTGAAACTGCACACTACTCAGCAATGTACTCAAACACTTCATCCCAAATCAGCAAAAATAACAGAAAAAAAACTGGTTTAAATTTTTGACATTATTATTCCATGATTACAGCGACTAAATTCACCCCTAGAGTTGAGAGAAGTACGAAAAATAAATAGATCCAACTTTCAGTGTTTTTTCGATATTATTGACGCGTAAAAAAAAGACCAAACGAGCGTATAATTAACAAAAATGTACACAAGTAAAATTATGCAAACAGTATGCTCGCTCGAATGAAAAAAAAAAAAATCGTTTTTTTTTGCCATCGACGAGCAATGTTTATTTTAAATGAAACGTTCATCGGTCGTAAAAGCAGCGATGTTCATTGTAGCGGTTAGATTAGACGGTCGAAAATGTATTTCCTAATGTAATATTTTATACGTGAAGCGGTTCGACTGGTACACGTGTGTGCACTCTGCATATACGCCATCGAGCAACGTCAAAATATTTTCCTATTTTAAATACTAATGTAATACCAAAGAGGAAACCTTTGAAAACGGTCAAGTGAACCGGACCGAAACAATTGACTTTTATACATAGGAAAAAAAATGTTTTTATGAAGATGTTACAATAACGGTACATACTCCTTTTTACTATTTTTCTTTTTTTTTTTCTTTTTTTTGGCTTTATTGTGTTTTTTTTTTCTTTTTCGTTATTTTTTTTTTAATAAAATTTCCCTTTATACCTCAAGTTTTTCATTTATTCGGTATTCTTGGCATTTGGTGTGTATATACATACATAAGAAGGAACAAGAAACACGATGAAAAGATATAAAAAGAAAAAAAATCCTTTTCAACTTTTTAACGACCTTTAAACTTCTAGATATTTTTTTTTCTCTATATCTTGCTACAGATACTAGTTTTCCTGTCTTACATATTCTACTTTTTTTTTTTTTTTTTTTTTTTTAATATCATTCATCTATGCATAGGTAAACGGGCTAGTTCGGATTTACGTTACGATAATGCGTCAGATTTCAGCCCACAACGAAGAACGAACAGACCAATATTAAATATTACGATTTTTTTTTTTTTTCAAAAAAAAATATCTACCTATGAGTAAGAAAAATAGTACAAAATAGGTTAGATACATTAGAAAAGAGCAGACCGTATAAAAATAATAATTCGTTATTATTAACCAAGCTGGAAGCAGGTACTATGCTATAAGAGACAAACAGCTAGAAAAATAATATAACTCTGTGCGTACTGCGCGAAATTTGACTAATGAATGATTAAAGTGAGGTTAGTCATGCGAAAAAGTCTTTAAGGTTTATGGTCGGCTGATTTTTTTTCCCTCAGCCGAACGTAAAAGATGGGCTTAGGGTTTGTGAATTTTTAAAATTTAATTTTCCTCCTGGCTGGCAATAAAAACTCGACCATGCTCCGAGAAATAGAACGCGGACGTGCCAACGAGTGCTGGCGATTTGATTAACACACAGAAGGTGAGAAAGAAAGACAGAGAGACAGACAGAGTAGAAAGAAAGAAAACTAGTAGCAATATAATGTCATTTTTACCTGCCATCTCGTTCTGTGATGAATGTAATTATCGTTATGAGGCCGAGATACGCGGCGCACAAGAGCTCTAGCTCAACTTGACGTTATAGTAAATATCATAAAGCCTAATGATCTAATGAGATGCATTCGAGAATAATGGATTGTTAAAGATGAGCAATTAATCATCGTGTTCGTGACAGAGTTGAGGATAAAATTGACTCTATGTTGACTGGTAAAGAACGACGAGCTGCCTTTGTGTACAATGAAATGAAGAAGATGAGAGGATGTTAAGAATAGCATACGATACGCGCGGTGCTTATAAACAACAGCCAAAAAAATGGCGCGAAAAAAATACAAGCAGAAATTTGATTGTTTTATAACTAAGGAGGTATTGCTATGCTTTTGTAAAAAATAACTTTTTTTTTTTTTCGTTGAATTCTCGACTTACTTGTATATCTGTGTGTTATTCTGCATTTGAAAATGAGGAAAAAAATTGACATTCTATTCTCAGTCATACTGTGTGTTTCGAAAGCTACCTCATCTACATCTTTGAATGGTTAACGCAACCCAAATTACATTAATGCGAGTTAAGTTATCTATAAATAAATGTGAAGGCAAATATAGTTCAATAAGTACTTCGTTTCGTTTTTTTTTTTCAATGGAAAGTAAGTCGTTCTCAAAATTATCTATCTGCCTTATTGTGAGTAGCCTTGGAAAAATTAAGTTATTTAGCTCGGAAAAGAGCTTCGTGCCAACAACAAATGCAAGCCGCCTTCCTCCTGGAGCACCAGTATTACTGAAAAGAAGACTGCAAACTGCTTTTCAAGAGTATGTTTTTGTGGCTGTGTATCTTTAATTGTTAATTTATGAGTAATTTATCAAGACATGTTGAATCACTCAGTTCAAAATACTCAAAAATTTAAAAAAATCAAAAATCATTTCATATTTATCTTTAATTGTTAAAATCGCTTCAATAAAATATGTCTTATTGAATACGATCATGTACGAGTAGAAGTCCTGAAAGTGATTCTCAAAATTCTAAAGAAAGAATGAAAATTGGTAATTTATCAATCTGACTTGAACGTTATCAAAACTTTTGGTATAAAGTAGTTCGCCAATAGTTGAGAGTTTGCTAGCAGTTGATAATTTTATCTTCGGAGCTGATTTGTGAGACAATCATGAGATCGATCAAAAACATCGATGGTATTTTGGATAGCCCATTCACTTAGGAGTAGAACACCAGAATTGTTGATTCCAGCCATGAGTTGACAGTTTTTTTATTTTCACTTTACTGAACAGAAGCCAAAAATTTCCGTATTTTGACGAAAACCTGAACATTTTTGCCAAAAGTTCGGGTTTGAAATTTATTTTTTTCAAAATTGTTACAAAATATGCATCAAAATTGTATCTATGCCTAAATGATGGACACAAATCCGTTTTGAGGTCCTAGAAGACCATTACGCCCATTAGGTCTATTTTAGACTACTTCAGATTTTTATTTTTATTCCTCCCCCCCCCCCCCGAAGGCTAAAATCATTTACTCTGCTCGCTCCAATTCGGTCAATCGGTTCAGTTTGACGGCGGATTAGATATATGTGAGTAGAGATGACCATGGGTCAAAATTCAGATATCCTCAAGTTTGGGAGAGGGGGCGTTCAGGGACCAAAAACGCAGAAATTGTTTTTTTTGTTAGTTAATCGATAAAGGATCCAAAGTTGTTTTACATATCCAAAAATCAACCTTCTAGGTCAATTAGGGAGAGAGATTTTAGGGTTCCCCCCTTTTTGACCTCGGAAAAAGGCTGTTCCTCTCCCATCTCCCGTCCCAATTGAGCTAGAAAGTTTAAATTTGGTATGTAGACTTGGTGAGGGGGGGCATTGATGTGACTTTTGGGTGTTTTAGTTATTCATTTCAGTATGTACATGTAAAACTAAGCAGGCCCTGATTAAGGAGGCGGCTGTAAGTGCTGCAGCGCTGAGTCTCCCTCCGTTAAGCGCCTATTTCTGTATTTTACATCAATTTTTTCAACTGTCCAACTTTCGGTCTGTGAAGAAAAGCGTTGTACGTAAAAATGTAAAAAAATTTCCGCCCTCGTGTCGCTCAGGCATTTAGTTATCACTTGTTTTTTTCTATCTGGAGTGGTATTTCATAATTAAGCTCGTGAATATTTCTATCTTTAAAGTGACTCTGAATTTCGGTCAACCAGTTAGTGCGATGGTGCGAAATTGAAGGTATTTTTGAAAGAAAAATTTCGCTCTAGCCTCAACAGTCTGGGAGCCTCAACTTCTCAGTAGATGTGTAAATTGTTCTTGAACAATGTTTGTCTAGCAATTTGTTTTGATAAATAAATTATGGAGAAGGGTCGTGAAAGGAAAACATGGGCGCTCAAAGCTGCTACCATCTTCGGGCCTGTCCCTAAGACAGAGGTAACGCAATTTAGTACGTTTTTCTTGATGGGATTATTGTCATTTGAAGCCCACAATTTTACCTTATACTACGTAGGTTTTGTCAGTTAGAATGGTATTATTATTTTTCAGGTTTTTGATAATTGCCCGAATTTCTTACTAAAAAAAAGAAGTTTCTTTTTTACGACGGAGTTGTTTTAAGCTGCAATTCAATTTTTTTTTATCGTTGTACAGTTTCTGGTAGAACTTGGTAGCATGTTTATTTCTTTCATCTCTGTCATAAATTCAAAAATTATTTAAGCATACTTACGCGATGAAACAAATGTCAATTTGTTTTTCTCTTTTCATTCCAACTGCAGCAAATTCTCTATACTAAATTTAAAATTAATGCAGTGTTATGTCAATGAAGAAATAGTAATAATGGAAAAGTAAAGAACAACTCGCAATATTATAATAAGCACACGAATATGAAGGAAAGAGGTTTTGAGACATATCAAAAAGAGTGGATGAATAAATGAAATGGGAAGGTTTATTATTAAATGATATCGTACGTATTCTTTGCTACGCAGTATGACAGATTTCATCAAAATTGGTACTGCTATATGCTTTATTTTACTTCAGCTATATTATATAAGTCCATACCTAAAATAGGGTATAAATAGAAAATAAAATAACGCTCGCACGCTGTATACTAAGTAATAAGTATATACGAGCGAATACACTTTGATTACACATTTTATAAAACAGATGTCTGATGACAGGCTGGTGAATTTCTAGAAGAGGTATCGTAAGAAGAACAATATACGAGGCAAAGAACGAAGGAAAAAATTACAGTATATGAAATAAAAGCCAGGCGATGGGCGGCGAAATATACAACTAGTGGAGAATAAAACGCCGAAAGTTTAGAGCGAAAATTAAATAAATACCGCACCAGTGAGCAGTGTTTTAAGCTTTTATTATATTTTAATGCATTCTATGTGTCTATAATAAAAAAAAAAAAGTTTTCTGTAATTTTACGCTTCTTTTACTCGCGAATCTTTTTGTAAATTGTTGAAAGTATTGCTCGATTTTTACTTTCACTGATGTGAAAAAGTATACTTGTATGCGAGCTACATCTGCCAAACGTACCATAGAAAAGTAGTCAAATATTTTTACTCAGACAAAACAAGCGAGTCTTGTATGTGTGTTTTTTCTTCCCCTTCACCTTCGCCTACATATACCTGCCTCGTCTCGGGTGTGTTTTTTTTTTCTATCTGTGTCTGTCGTTCGTTACACAATTGCCAAGTTCTCTCACGCTGCGAACATTTTCACTTTGATCTTTTACGTGAAAAACAATAAAACGTTTTCTTATATATGTATTTTCAAAGTACATACGTACACACACACACGTATAGAGTACTGAAAAAAATAAAAAATAAAAATAAAAAGGCATACACCTCGACGAACTCGTTCACTAAAGTCGAGTTGTTAGAAAGAGCATGCTTACGATAGCGACTTCGTTTCGCCTGAATTGGTATAAACGAGCAAGGATGATAATGAAAATTTAATAATTAAATGGCCTAAATTGTGAGACTCGTGTGAAAGAGGTATGTCTTATGAAATAACGTATTATTTCGCCCAGTGTGATAATTGTAAATTGCTATATTTGAAATGTTTCAATTATATATCTACTGGGTATACTTATCTATTCTTTTATGTGCATGTAGCACAGTTGAAATCCTTGACTTTCACTTGACTTTTGAATTTTTTAGTTTTATAATCGATTTTCATCGTCCTGCTACTGAAATGTGTTGTTTTTTTTTTTCATCTTGGATAATTTCAAAACACGTTCGCCAATGTTCAACTTCTCATTTACTCGTAGTCTTCTTTTCTCGAATTTACGCGCGGGTTCAATAATACCATTATCATAAAATCTGAAATTTTTTACCATTAGATGCTCGTGATCTGAGAATTTATCGAGTTTCAATTCCATAAAAAAATTTCGAATTTATTATGCTCTACTTTTTCGCCGATGAAGTAGTAAAATTTAAGGTTATAAAAAGCTTTTTTTCCCACGCCTATTCGAACAGTTTTTTCGGTTTACTGCTCTGATATATATATTTTTTTTCGGATTTGATAAAGGTTTAAACGATTTTTTATACAGTTAACAAATTCTAGCTTTAATGGTTAGCTGGTGAGGACTTTCTGAAAATGTTGATAAACTTCTGTTGTGATCGAAGTTCTATTTTTTCGTCTATGAAATGTTGAAATGTTTGAAATTTTCATCAACTTCAACGCAGATATAATTTTGTCGTGTGTGATTTGAAAGTTTTTTCAATGTTGATTTACGAATAGTTTTTTTTTTTCACATGGACGGTAATTTTGTTTGTCGACCCGGTTGTTCGATAGATGCCTATTAAAGTAGTGGCTAAACAATTTTCATTTTTATTTTTTAAATTTCAAATTTTATTTTCACGCTGAAATTTAATACCCAATTAGCGGTATGTATTTAACGATGACTTTTTAAAATTTAATTCTGAATTTCATCATTTTGCATTCGTCTTCTATAGTGTGATAAATTCTCTAAACAAACTCATAAAAATATTAAAAAAATTAATGAAGAAGCTTATGGCTAATATTCGAATTATGTAGCTTTTTAATATGAAATTTTAATCTCAATGAACGCGAGAGAAAATTCCAGAACTTCTTACTAACGAAAAATTCTAAAACCTTGACTGAATAACTGCGTGTTTCATGACCCAAATTTAGATTAGCTTCACATTTAGTCTGGTCATATTAGTATCAAATGATGGAAAAATCTATATCTCAGATATTTTTTACAAATCCCCCCCTCCCCCTCTCCCGAACAAAATATTCAAAATCGCAGAAGAGCCATTTCCCTATTTACGTCGTCTAAATACAAATTTTCACTATAACTTCGTCCCTAATTAAAATACAGAAAAAACGCCGATTCGAAAAATGTCGCTGACCAGATTTCCAATAAAAAAAGTTATGACTTATTATTCTCAAAAATTAATAGGAAGGCCGTAAATGAATTTGAAAAGAGCGTCTCTTGCGTACCGACTGCCAATGTTATATTTTGCGAGAAGTTTTCGTTGCTGTGCCACGTGCTAGAGCTAACATCAAACGTTTATAGACCCAGAATTTGATTTTGATAACTATTTGAGCGTTGCATACAAGTTGGTTTTCTGAAGGGAGGTTCAAAATCTAAAACTTGCCAAATTACGGCCATTGATATCGGTTTATCAAACTCCAAAATTGTTTTATACCTTAATAGTTTTAAGATCTCAAAACAGCGTATTGGAAAACCCATATATCGAATCAGATACCCATTTGTGTGCATTTTGCTAAATTTTGAAATTTTAACACCCTTCTTTCGGGCTTAATTTGGGTCCAAAGGCTAGAAACTCTCGTTAATCTGGAACAACAGATTCTAGACGTCATAAATTGATACCATCGTCCAAAATTTGGTACATTTTGGATTTTGAACCTCCCCTTCAGTTTTTAACTCTAGGCTACTACTGACCTTCATAGATTTCACAAAAGCATTCGATTCCCTAGATCATAAATTTCTGATAGAATCTCTCGTAAATCAGGGTGTACCAAAATCATACATAAATTTGATAGTAAATCTCTACACTTATCTTGAGGCTAGAATAATTACTGATACGATCGGACATTATTTCAAAATATAAAAGAGGTGTGAAACAAGGCGACCCGTTGCCCTCCCTCCCTTCTATTCAATGCTTCCCTAGAAGAAGTATTTAGAAGGATTGATCTCAAAAACATGGGACTAAAAATAAACATAAACGGTGAATTTCTTAATAATTTAAGGTTTGCGGATGATGTTTTTATGATTGCTAATGATTTGGGTCAGTTAAAAGAACTAGTATTGATACTCCATGAAACAAGCAAAAAAGAAGCAGGATTACATATAATTCTGAATAAAACAAAAATTTTTTCAAAAAGTAAAATACATGAACCTGTAGAAATTGGGAGTATACCGATTGAAGTGAAAGATGAAATTATATATTTGGGGCAGCTTGTCGCATGGGAAAAACGTACAGAAAAAGAAATAAATAGGCGATTGATATTAGCTTGGAAAAAATTTTGGTCGTTAAAATTCATATTTAAAGGTCCTTTTTTTTTTCCATCTTTTAACGTGCCATGTATAGGAGCTTAGCCTAGAGGTACGGTCGAAAGGAGTGGTGGAAAAGGTGGTATGCCTAGAGATGGGTTACATTAGAGGAGG
>FIZR01004472.1:0-13324 GCA_900060175.1 Ferrisia virgata
GTGAAAAAGTGGGAAATCTTTGGCTGTTCTACCGATGTGTCAGAGGAAATCATCGTGTCAGAGGAAATCATCGGTTGTATTACTGTGAAAAAGGGTGAAATCTTCGGCTTTTTTACCAGTGTGTTAGAGTGCGCCAGAAGGTATATTTGTATACTACTGATATGATTTGAAATGTTTGTGAGTGTGTTCAGTGGTTTATTGGTTTACACATGCATTATTACTTGTCAGTTAAATTTTATAAATCATAAATAATGAAAGAAAATTCAAAATCTGTGAATTAAACATTATATTAATATCTCCGACTCAGTAATGGTAAATGACTGATTATTTATTTTTTGCTAATTCATATTAAATGACTTGGAACAACTCCGATGTTTCAGAAGCTTGTACAAACCTATAAAAATGATGATGAGGATGATGATGACAATATACAAAATTTTAAAAATATTCAAAATTCAAGTAGGAGAATGATAAAAGTAAAAAATATAGGTTGATTTAGTTGAGTATATAGCGTCGTTTGTAATCCATCCCACAATACCCGCAAATCTGCATTGAAAACAACATTTAATGAAGCCGGGAGATTCCGATAATATTTATAAACAGATTTCGTATTTTTTTTTTTTTTTTTTTTTTTTTTTTTTCATTATTTATGATTTATAAAGCATTACTGACAAGTAATTTGCGTAGAAATATACGCGATTGGCTGTAATTATGAGCATACGTAAAATACGAGCAATCACGTTTGCTTGTATTCATTACATTTACATGTTGCCAACCTAGTATTTTTGGTATGAAATTACCATGACTTGAATCGAACGAACGCGAACCGAACTACGTTTCGTCCAGGAAAGCGGATGGAGTAAATTGTGTAACATACGTGTAATTACCGTTTAACCATGAATGCAATTTTGACTGCATAAACTATACCCGAAAGTACAAATAAAACACGCATCGAAGAAGAAGAAGAAGAAAAAAAGATGATAAACAAAATTTGAATCATGATATGAATAAAATAGAAAAAGAATCATTATTTTCTTGCGGAATTTCATTTCTTCGATAGTTATTCGCATATTATTCGAGACATTTTCTGCGGTCGCGAATACACTTCTTTTTATAGTTGAAACGCATTTGTGCTCGTTATTGTCGTTAGTATGACGAATTTGTAATCTAAACGATCGTAATCTGTGTCTAACCAACCTAATTCTTCGTTCGGTACTACTGAGTAGTGTGTGCCTTTTATAACAAACATCGAACGTATAAGCAGTTATCCGACGAAAACGAGTAATGTATGCTTTTACCTTGATGTAATTTACCGTCCAGTCGTAACATTGAAACGAAATCGAACTAATATTATTTGTTTGACGCAGCATGGATCGGCTGTTGAGATTGGGTGGAGGAATGGCCGGCTTGAGTCAGAGCGCTCCTCCGGCTGATACGCCAGCCGTCGATACTGCCGAACAGGTGTACATTTCATCGTTGGCGTTATTGAAAATGTTGAAACATGGCCGAGCCGGTGTCCCCATGGAGGTGATGGGTTTAATGTTGGGAGAATTTGTGGATGATTACACCGTACGCGTGATAGACGTGTTTGCTATGCCTCAAACTGGAACGGTGAGTGAGGCTGATCGACGTTATTTTTCGTCTCTCTTTATTATTTCGCGTTGAGCTTTCGTATTGAATTTTAATTTTCGTCGCGTCACGTAACATTTTATCCGTGTCGATGGTTTTTAGGGTGTAAGCGTCGAAGCCGTTGATCCTGTTTTCCAGGCGAAAATGTTGGACATGCTGCGACAAACTGGAAGGCCAGAAATGGTGGTCGGTTGGTACCATTCTCACCCAGGTTTCGGATGCTGGCTGTCCGGCGTCGATATAAATACGCAACAGAGTTTCGAAGCGCTGTCGGAACGAGCTGTCGCTGTTGTCGTAGATCCTATTCAAAGTGTTAAAGGTATCTGTTTCTCGGAAATTTGTTGCGGTATTCGGCGACGACGCTTATTTCTGCAAGTACTTACGTTTACTTGGTGTTTGTTTTTAGGAAAAGTCGTTATCGACGCGTTTCGTTTAATCAACCCCAACATGATGGTACTAGGTCAAGAACCACGGCAAACCACTAGCAACTTGGGTCATTTACAGAAACCTTCGGTGCAGGTACGTCTACGAATTAACTACCTACGAGTGGATACTTGAATAACTCGATTAATGTTCTTAATTTGTGATTTGTGATTTGTGATTTGTGATTTGTGTTAGGCACTAATTCACGGATTGAATCGTCATTATTACTCGATTTCGATCAATTATAGAAAGAACGAATTGGAGCAAAAGATGTTGTTGAATTTGCATAAGAAATCTTGGATGGACGGTCTGATTTTATCGGACTATACCGAGCATTGTAAAATAAACGAAAGCACGGTGAACGAAATGTTGGATTTAGCGAAAAATTATAACAAAGTAAGTTTTAGCTTTGTGTATCGCTCTTTACTCTTTGGTTTCGAGCGTGTTTCATTTAATTCTTTTATTTTCTTCGCCTCTCTCCCGCAAGGCTTTAGAAGAAGAAGAGAAAATGACACCCGAGCAGTTGGCAATTAAGAATGTCGGTAAACAAGACCCGAAGAGACATTTAGAAGAGAAGGTAAGTCACTTGATGTCGTCCAATATCGTACAGTGTTTGGGAGCTATGGTGGACAGTACAGTATTTAAATGAAACTCGTCGTCGTCGTCGTCGTCGTCGTCGTCGTCGTCGTCGTTGCCACTTATCAAGTTCGATTTCCGCCAGCTGTGTAATTCATGGTCATTTGTACACGTATATAAATATCGTATTTCTGTACTTTATTTATTTTTTTAAATAATTTTGTTACATATTTGGTACGTTTTAGCTCTACTCGCGTGTAAAAATAAGAGTGTGAAATGCGAGAAAACGATTAAACTTTTTTTCATCGTTTGCAATAACGATACGCTCGTTTTAATGTTCACCCAGTATTATATGTAGTTTGAAGTCATATTCGTTGGACTATGCAGAATTTCGAGGAAAGCGCAGCTCTATTTCAAACGTGCGTAATATACGTAACTAAGTAAGTAGGTTAGCGCATGGTACAGCGAAGACTGCGAAAGGTTCGAAAAAAATAGCGCATCGTTTGACTAGAAGAAAGTTTTATTTTTCAAACACGATACGATACGATACGATACGAAATTACAAACACTCGTGTCCGAGTTTTCTTCATCGTCTTGTTCGTCGTCTTTGCTATGTTCGGTCGCGAGTCGCCGTGTCGTGGGTTTTCGACGAAGACGACTTGGTCGCGTAAAAGTTTTCAATCTCGTACAACGATTTGCCTTTGGTTTCGACGACAAAACGACTCGTAAAGAATACGGCAGCGAACGATACGAGCGCCGTGTACGCGAACACGTGCGTGGTGTACGTGTCGTACAGGAAAGGGAAAACCTTCAAAACCAACGACATGGTGGCGTAGCCGAGAGCCACCAAAACGGGCCCTAGTAAACCTTTAACTTGTGTCGGTAGCAGTTCGAATATTATGGTCCACGGTATGCCTAGCAAGCCGACGAAGCCGCACAACAGGTAGAGGAAAAAGCCGGCCAAACTCAGCCACTGGTAAACGGAGCGGTCAACTAGCGATAGGTGGTGACCGAACGACAGTCGAGCGACCAGCACCAGCAGGCTGGACAATGACATGCCGGCCGCCGAAAACAACAACAGCTGTTTTTGATTGAAAGCGGCCAATGCGACGGACGTTGCGACGCTGACTAGCAGACGCGCCACGCCGGACGCCAAGAATATGTGGTTTTGGTACTGGCGATCGGCGGACTCGACCAACGTCGGCAAACACCGTAACGTGTAGCTGGTGAACGGGTAGATGCAGCAAAACTGTTGAAAAAATATCAGCCCGAGCAGCGTTAGACACGGCCTGTACACGGAGGGTGTCTTCAGTAGCGTGATTTTCGCACCGGTACGTGGTACGCGAACCGATGCGTTCAGTTTGTCCTGTATTAGGCGCCATTCCTTGTCGAATACCTAAAAACACACAAACGCGTATTACCAATCCTAATCGACCGACGATCGGTACATTTACACACACACACATACGTAGTGTTTAGGGCCCGCGCGTAACGCGTACGTACTTACCGCGTTGTTCGGATTCAAAGTTTTCAAACTACGTTTGGCGGCGTTCGCGTCCGATCTGAAGACGGCTAGCCAGTGCGGACTCTCGGGCACGACGAAAAAGGTTAAAATGGCCAGCGCGACGAAGCAGCCGCTCAAAAATAACGCCGAATAAACGTACGTCGTGAACGCGTTCAAAAAGCTGACGGCGAAAACGCCCGAAGTGAAAAATGTGGTGGTCAACGATAAGAATAACTGCCTGTAGTGACTGTGGGTGATCTCCGAAATGTACGCCGGACAAGTCGCTGTCAGAGCTGAAATGAAAAATTTCTCGTTTTTTTTTTTTTTTTGTTTTAACTTTTAACAGGCGCTCGATCGGGCGATCGGGTCGGACGCGTACGCACTTCGTAGACACAGCAACAACGTTTTTACACTTACCGCCTCTGGACATGCCGCACAGTACGGCGCTCAGATACAGCGTATACTCGCCGACGATGGAGCTGGTCACTCCCCACGTCACCACGCAACACAGTTGAATGAACAGCAGATTACGTTTTCTGCCGAAACGGTCCGCGGTCGCGCTAATCAAGCAAGATCCCAAAGGAGTCGTCAGAGCGCTCAGGCTGGCTGCAAAATAAACGTCGTCGAACACGCGACGCTCGTGTAAGTGTCAGACGGACGCACGTCTCGCGAGTAGCGAGCTTGCACCTACCAAAAGTTGAGACCACTTGGTCGTCGAAGTGTCCGTTCAGCAAATTACTAAAAGCTATCGTCAATCCGGCGTGAATCATGGAAACTCCGATGACGACAGCGCAAGCTATCTGCGGCAAACAGAAACGCGGCCAACTTTACACTCGTACCCATTCGCCGTGTACACAGTTCGCAGCTCCAACATCGGCTGCTGCAACCTAGCCACAGCAACGGTCGTACTTACTTGTTTTTTGAATTGAAGCCAGTTCAAGTTCGAGTTACGTTGATGGTCGTCGTCGTCGTCGTCGTCGGTAGCCGTATCAACGATAATCTGCGTCCGTTTGTACCTGAATGAAATCGGGCTCGTTACGATCGTAGCCTATTTTTTGTGGTCCGACGATAGGACTAATACGTCAAGTCAGTACGTTGCGTTCTCCTTCACCTGTACTCGAGTGGCCGTTCGTTGATACATACGCACCTCGTACCTACAGTTTCGCATACGTAACGCTCTTTGCGAATGGGGGTCCGCAACGAATAAGCGTTTTTTGAGTTGCACTGTCCTGTACGTGTGTTAACACGACTACGAACGTTTTACCATAGGCACGAGGCGTGGTCGTACGAAACGGTATGGTATTTGGCAAAAAAAAAAAAAACACGTACGGCGTACAAAATAGGTGTCGCGATATCTTACTCGTAATTTTTGTCGACTCGGCCATCGTCATCGTCCGCCGATTGTGTTAAGGGCCCGTCAGCCAACTCCATACTTGTGACGAGAAGCGTGGTCGCTCGCCGTGACGTGCGCGCTATCGCTGATTCGCCTACAAATTTTATCAATTTTCGTATGTTTGTCAAATTTGTTACGTTTTGTACGTGTTAGTATTTTATTTTTTTCTGTCACATTTCCACGTATTTGGTATTCGCATCGATTACCTACCTGCCGAGATATCGAATTGCACACGATTCGCTACTAGCGTGTCTACTCGCGCACGTAGACTACGAGAACAATCTGTTCGGCCGATTACATCTATACATTTATTTATGTATGTGGTACGTCTGTTATGTGCCGCCTAATGGTGGTATACACAGCACACTCGACTGTAAGCGTAGTACGAACGTAGTTTACTGTCGCCGTAGATATGCACGATTTTTATGCTGTGCGACATTCGCGATATCATGACGTCGCCTTTCACCGCACCGCACCAGCCACACCACAACGTTTGTCCGTTGGTCCTATAGTTCATGGTTCTCGCTGCGATGGTACGAAGAGTATATGACTCTACCAGGTCGCTTATCAAATCGCTGATAAGTTAATTACTTATCGTAACAATGAAACTCGCACCGCGACAACGACGACATAATTAGGCGAGTATCAATTTGAAATGCGCATTTTTAAAATTATCGAATACACGCATCGTCGTGTGTACGACGAGTATTTTGGCTGTGTGCGCTACGTATCTACTAATTACACTATATATGTACCTATATACCCAATACACACTATCATTGCTATTCTGTCTTCGTATACCGTTGTTCAGTACCTCGTATAGTACCCAATATCTCTACTTACCTATGCAATCGAAAATATGGAAATTAGCGTACACGTTCGCAGGAAGGTGCAAAAGAAGCACTAAACTAAGCAGCAGGACGGGATTAGAGAACGAAAAATCGATGTAAGAATTTCGATAAGCGAGTTTACTGTCGCGTACCCATATCGTGTCGCCGTCGTTTAGTCATTGTATTTCAACTGGTTCTGATTTTTTTATTATGTTCAAAATCATTAGTACGTAACCGGTTTGAACGCCGCCGCAGGCCAAACCCGCCCGTTCATATTTTCACATTTAACACGCAAATTTATTTAACGAATATTCGCTATTGTTGAGGCTGCGTGCGGTGCGGTACGGTGCGGTGCGGTGCGGTACAGGGGACACAGGTAGCAAATCAGCGATTGCGAAATTTT
Organism: Ferrisia virgata; assembly: GCA_900060175.1. Classification (NCBI taxonomy): domain Eukaryota; kingdom Metazoa; phylum Arthropoda; class Insecta; order Hemiptera; family Pseudococcidae; genus Ferrisia; species Ferrisia virgata. Next base: position 6,759 of record FIZR01004472.1, read on the forward strand.
CATTTTTATTGTTACTTTGTTTGCGATAACTCAACTAGCGTGTTGTCGTTTCAATCTAATCGTAAATAATATACATGTATGTATGTAGGTAGGTAGGTAGGTAGGTAGGTAGGTAGGTATAGCTAATATAATACACACTTGGCATTGTACGTAAATTTACATAGTTCGAGTGTACGGTAGAGGGTGGTGCGTACGATAGGGTACAACGTTTTATATTGTTTAATTATAGTATAATATCGTCGTACGTGCTGCGTATTAGGAATATGTGGTGGGCGACGACTCTTGACTAGGTAGTAGGTAGTGGGTAGTGGGTGCCGTGATACACGGCAGGCACATGTGCTGCGGCGTGCCGCTCTCTACCACGAGGTACCGTTTATACCTTCGTAGATGACATTTGGGTTGTTGGAATTTGAAGCGCGTCCTGTTGGTCGGCAGACGACGTCAATCCGCGTTCGAGTAGCGTTGACGACGAGTACGGTTCGGTTGGCGGCGGTTGTTGGGCGGTGCGTTTCGCGTAGAAGGATTCGATTTCGACGAGCGTACAGTTCAACGTTTCCGGAATGGCGACGCGCACGAAGACTGCGATCAGCAGCGAGACGGCGGCGAAAAACGAGTAAACGGCGACCGCGCCGAACGAACGCAACGCGAACGGAAACACCTTGGCCAAGGCGAATAAGATCGAGTACGCGTACGATACGAGTAAAGCGCCTCCGACGGCTCGCTTCTCGGTCGGCAGCAATTCGACGATCAGCGTCCACGGTACGGTCATCACGCCGACGGCGCCCACGCCTACGTACAGTATAAAGCTCGCTACGGCCGCGTGCTCGGCCAAATCGCGCCAAAACAACGTTACGCCGCTGGTCGAGACGACGATGGCGGTGGCGATGGCGGTCGACGCGACCGTAACGCCGGCACTTAGCACCATGCCCAGGCTGGAAACGATCAGCAGTCTTTTTCGGCCTACTCTGGTGGACAGGTAACAGCTGAGCAGGCTGGCCAAGAAACGCACCGCGCCAAACATGACGAACGCCTCTTGCTTCAGCAGATGGCCAAATTTCGGACTGAGCACCGGGAACAGGTCGTACGCGTAGTACACGGTCGGATATAGGCCGCTGAGTTGTTGCGCCAGTATCAGAATTATCAACGCGGCCAACGGTCTGTACGTGGCCGGCTCGAACCATCGGCTGGTGCTGGTGCTGGTGCTGGTGCTGGTAGCGCCGCTGCTGGTGGCACGATCGTTCAAGTTCGCCGTTAAGCTGCGCCATTCGTCTTCGAAAATCTGCGAACCGTTCGAGCGCGCGAATTACAAAGTGGCGACACTGCGCTTAAGGTTGTACAGAGGAAGGTAGCTAGTGCAAGCGAGTGCCGGTCGCGCCTACCTGGGCGTTGCAGTTTAACCGCAGTAACGATTTTTTGGCGGCTAGCAAGTCGGCCTGGAAAACGGCCAACCATACCGGACTTTCGGGCGTCAGTCGTAGCACCAGTAGCGCCGCAACGCAAAACAACGCGGCTAGAAAAGCGGCGCTCTGCTTCCAAGTGAATAGCAGCTTTAGCAACGTTGTCAGTAGAATTCCAAAGGCGAAGTGTACGCCGAGCAGCGATAAAAATACCGAACGATATTGTTTATGCGACGTTTCGGACACGTAAACCAAATTGCAGGTGCTTAAACCTATGGAAATCGCCGCACCGATCAGTATTTCACCGTACTAAACCATACCACACCACACCACACCACACCGCAGCATCGTACGTGTCAGACTGGTGCGTGCTGGTTGCGTACGTAGAGGCGAGGTACACGTGTATTACATTTGAAGCTAAACTCTCGATTGTTGTTTACTACTCTTTCTACGTGTTCGCCTCCGTGCTACGTGTAAGAAGAGTAACAAATGCTTACCGGCCGCGATGCCTGACAGCAGTCGACTCGCATACAACAGCCAAACGTTTTGGTGCGGCTGTTCGAGTGAGGCCAACATTAACCAAGCGCCGACGCACGGCACCACAATCATCACGTTGCAAGCTTTCCTTCCGAACGTATCCATCAGCGGGCCGCAAGCGATCGCCCCGATCGGAGTACCAACCGCGCCGATACTAGCTGTCTCAACCACAAATCAGCGTTCGCTGTATTAGCTATTAGCTATTAGCCACTATTTTATATACCGTACTCTTTTGTGTAGTACCATATGCGTAGCAGCTTCAATCTCCATTGGGTACAGCTAGCTAGGCACCACCACCACCACCACCACCACCACCACCACCACCACCACCACCACCACCGCCGGCGCACAGTGGTCCCTGACAAATTCTAGTCGGCCAAAATTTCAAAAAATGAGCTGTAATGGCGCAGCCAAAACAATAATTATCTGTTATTAGATTTACCAGATGCCTTTGCAATGTATTCGTTGCCATAGCCACGCAACAATAGCCAAGTTTACACAACGAACCTGTTCTGGTAAAACCTGCGTAAGTTTCAACCCTCTCGCGTCAGTGTACCAGTGTCTTGAAGAAATACGTGGTTAGGTACGTTTGTTCGATGATAGCATTTTTTCGGCAGATTACGATTTTGTATTCGTTTCTACGTTTCGCTGTGTTTCAAGCCGAGTAGAAGTAGGTAAGTACTTTTCCTGCACTTATTCGTTACATCACGTAGAGTTATGAAAAAAAAGGAGAGGGGCAGATTCTTCTGCGCGTATTTCTTCCTTAGAGTATATGTATTTTGACGCGCAAGTTCCACATTTTGCGTCGACGCGCCTCTGATTGAAAAAACATTATAAATAAGTCCTAAAATTTTGATCGAACTCGCTTAGAAATTTGCCATGAGAACAGGTTATAGAGATCGAAAATCGAGATTTATTCTTTCATTTGCGCAAAGAGTCAGCGGATATCGTGGCAGATGTAGCGGCTGCGAAAGAAATATTATATTCGCGTATCGCGTCAAGGTCGAGTTTATAAAATGTAGGCGATGAAGTTCAGAAAAACCCGCGTGAAAAAATTTAAAAAATTTTTCTTGTCAAAGAAGAAGCTTGACTTGACAAACTCGTCGAAGTACAAAGAATTACTGGCGAGAAGAACTATTTGTACCACTGAAAAGAATCGTTCGTTGGAAGAATATTTGGAAGAATTTGAATAAATTATCCAAAATCTAAAAATTTTACAATAAATATTTCCGAAATACGTAACTATCGTACATTTCACAGATATTCTACACACCGCGTTCTTCGTCAAACGTATACAGTTTGTGATGCCTGGCTCGTTAATTTGAATATTTTGAGCCCTCCCCCTCCCCGCCTGGTACATTTCGGGCTTAGAGTCAAATCAACTCCGAACATAGACTCAGCACCTCGAACCCCCCTCCCCCTCCCCCCGTGTACTCGCAATTTCAGAATTTTTGGCCACCTAGAATTTCTCAGGGACCAGTGTGCGATGATGCTGGCGGAGGCCTCCTCTCGGCTACGGCTATGTATACAATACACTGTGCACTTACCAAACCACGAACTCGTATTCTGGTCCAGCTCGTTTAGTAACATGTTGGAGAATGCCAGATTCACGCCGGCGTGGATTGTGAATAAGAAGGCTACGTTACTCGATAAAATCTAAGTACATATACACACACAAACTAAACAATTATCACCCTGGTCGGTACTTGGTACAGAGTTGGATGAACCTGGGGCGGACGGCAACTGTTCGTCGTGGTTTTCGTTCCTTTAGATGGAAATTTTCTGACATTCAGCGATTGAAATGCGTGGTAAAAAAATGGTCGTCAAATCTCTGGTACTACTACTACTTGGTACTGAGATTAGAGTTGTGGCTGCGCGAAGTCGAACTTTGCCCAGACTGTCGCAAAAAGTTCGTCCAACCCTGTATCCGCATCCATCTATCGATATATTCTTCTATCGCACTAACTAATTACCGTACATTTTAGACAAGGTGCTAGTGCAATACCTGACATTTGACGTCTTTCCACGTAACAATACCGCAATCGACGTTTTCATCTTGTAATCTAAAATGTGTAACATGGACGTGTATGTAGTGCGCGTTTTACAATGTGCCTGTTCGGTATAAAACATGCGCTTAGGCAACTACCGGATAAGATACCTATAGTAGTTATCTACTACTCTGTTAGTGTACGTAAGTCAACGAGCGATTATTACTGATGGAACGTAGCGTAGCTAATCTAGGGTCTACGTAATTAGAGTTACTAGCCAAGAGGTGCTTAGGCTATGTACTACGTAACCCTATATCCCTCCTGGTGGTAGTCGCTGTTGTTTTTGGTCGCACCCCGGTCGAATGTTCCAAACATTCGTAATTAGTTATAAGTATTATTATGCATCGCTTATGCCCAAGTCAAAGCTTAGATTGAAACCTGATGATTGATTGTGATTACACCGTTGCTTGGAAATATTTTGCATAGCAATGAAGAAATTTTTCAATGTAGGTACTGTATGAAAATTTCAATACCCCTCACCTCAATCGGAGTAAAAAAAGAAAATGGCTCAACGACAAATTAGTTCTACAATGGAATTCAGGAAACTTTTTCTAGCCCGAAAGTTATTCGGAACATTCGACCATGGTGCGATTAAAAGCCACTTGCGGAACTTTCGACCAACGGTGCGACTAGCCTACGGATGGATATATGTATGTAATCGATATAGCGTATTAAGTAGGCGAATGTAAGTATGCCGAGCGTACTTTTTCGATGTTAGCCTTTCCGTTGTAAACAACGACGATGGTAGCATGATAGCATCTACCAATTATGCGCGGTTGGCGTACAACGTTTCAATCGGTAGTGCTGACTTACTGATGGTTGTGTAAAAATCACGAGCCTACTGGATGGCGGTGATCTTCTCTAACACTAAATCCGTCAACGTCTATTTACGAGACGCGACACGCGAGAGCAACGTGTAACTGGCTAGTAAACGGCACGCGTTAGATACGACCACCAATTAATGGCAAACGCGAACATAAAATTGCATAACAGTAACATCTACGGTACCTGGCGGTCCATCGGTGTAATAATGTACCACATATGTATGTAGATGAAGTGCATCTGCATGCGCGCGTGTCAGTGTCCGTGTCCGTGTCCGTGTCCGTGTATGTGTATCGTGTATCGTGTACAATGTTCAATATGTACATATACACATGTACATACATGCACATATGTACTACTTATGTAGATGTACTCGTATCGTATGTAACTGGTGGTACTTCTGCCTATCGAGTACTTAATTTCACGTACGTAAATTAATGAAGCTTTGCGACTTGACATGACACCGAGCTGCGTGCGGTAGATAACGTGTTGTTTATCTATCAGATAAGACGAATGAACCGTACGATGTTCTTCGATATTCGGCAAATTGCTTCATATCTTTCATTTTGTGTATACGTTTTACTTGATAGTAGATCTGAGTACACGGTAAAGAGATACACGTAACTAGAGGTCTACATATGATACAGTAGTAGTTCTTAGCATTGTTTCAGAACACGGTTTCAAACAGCGGCGGCCATATGTGGAATCGTCAACGTACTAAACGATAAGAAAACCGACTACTCGCATCGTATCGTTCGGCTACGATATAATACGATATGCGATATGACATCGTTTTCATCTACTCGGTGATTTACTGCATGAACTTGTTGGCACGAGTATGTGCCCCACTACCCACCTGCTCCAGCTCATCTATGCAGAAACGAATTTTGGCGACGCCGATGTGCGATTAACGGATGTCCGTATCACTGTAGGCTATCCACACCGATACGGATAAACATCGGCATCGTCTATCATTTGCAGTTAAACAAATCGTATTCCGTTTTTCGAATCCGATTTTCGATTCAGATAGTAACCGTTTATCCGGTTTGCTCGAGAATCGGTCGGAAGCTTTTATCGCGAACGATTCGATCTTTTCATTTTTCGTTCTTCTTACGAATCTTTTTTTTTTCTTTCGCCTGATTGGTTGGTGATAAAAACGACCAATCGCGGGAATATTTTTTGTATTTTCCCGAATACCCGGTTTTTTTTTTTTGTTTTTTTTTTTGTTTTTAGGTTGACCGGTTATTCGTTAAACTCTACTACTACTATTCGTTTTGACAGCAGTGCATCGTATCAAGCTGACCTCTGGTACATACAGCGCTGTATTATGTGTAATGTATAGAAGTAATTTAACCTTAGTAGAGAAGGATACAGGCACCAAATATACCCCGTACGCATACACTAGCAAGTGCTCGGACTTACTTACCTACATATATATATATATATGTACGTACAACTGCACATCTTCATACATACAATTACACGCACGTATATTGCGCCGAGTTTGACATATGGATAATGGAGTAATCGGTTATTGTGAACAGGCAACGGCGCGGTGATGCGTTACAAGTGCCTCTATATATATATATATATATATATAGATTTAGTTTTGGTCATAGTGGTGCCCGTTTTAAGTATAACTAGTCACTGTGGTGCCCGTATATAACGTTGTGGTGCCCAAATCGGGCGCCACAACGTTTTTGCGTTTAAATGGTCGGAAATTGATCCCCCCACTCTGAAACGTCAAAATACGAATTTTAGC
>FIZR01004473.1:0-24780 GCA_900060175.1 Ferrisia virgata
TCGCTCGAGTCAATTTAGACAAAAAATTTGATGGCAGGTGCAATGTCAATGGTGAACAAAATCATTTTTATTTTTTCTAACATCAAATCTTCATTCCAGTCGGTAATCATTTTAATCTTCAAAGTTGAAACGAACGAATTTGCACAAAATGAAAGTTTGTCGATACCTTAAAAATAAGGTATGCACTTATTTGTTTCCAAAGTGAACGCAATCCCGTTCTCATTGGGGTCATCACATTAGCACTATGTCTGCGTAGGTCTGTAAAACAAATACTTCAGTTTTGGAAGTTTTTTTTCGTTCCTATAATTAAAAAAATATCTGAAAATTCCCGAACATTAAAATCATTTACTCTACTCGATATTGACCAAAATCGCTCCAATTCAGTCAATCGGCTAAGTTTGGGGACAGATTAGATATATATGAGTAGGGATGACCTTGGGTCAAAATTCAGTTTTGTCCCATTATAGAGGAGAGGGTGCTGAGGGGCCGAAAACACAAAAATTGTTTTTTTTTTTTGAGTCAATCGATAGAGAATCCAAAGTTGTATCCATCCAAAAATCAACTTCTTATTTCAATTAGGAGGGAAGATATGAGCGTTTTCCCATTTTTGACCTTGAAAAAGAGCCGTTCCTCCCCGATCTTCCCGCCAAAATGAGTTGGGAAGTTGAAATTTTGGCGTACATTCAGTAGAAGCCCTAGATGTGCCTTTTGAGGGTCTCGACTTTTCAGCTCCATTGCACCCTCTCACAGCTTCAAAAATGTGGTTTTTTGGTCAGCTTTTCTCATTTTTTGAGTTTTCTTCTTGCATAACACTCCTCCAAATAGAGCTAGGATGCTGGAATTTGGTATGTACCCAAGATGTGCCCTGGTTTCGACTTTTCAACCCCATTTCACCCCTTCACAGCTCCAAATATGTGGTTTTTTGGTTGTGACAAACTCAACAAATAAGAAAAGACGACCAAAAAACCACATATTTGGGGCTGTGAAGGGGTGAAATGAGGCTGAAAAGTCGAATCCCCCAAAAGACACATCTACGGTCTCAATTAAATGTACACACCAAATTTCAACTTCCTAAGCTGAATTAGGTGGAGGAGATAGGGGAGGAAGGCCCTTTTTCAAGGTCGAAAAGGGTAAAAAGCCCCACATCTCCTCTCCTAACTGACTTCGGAAGTTGATTTTTGGATATGTTATAAAATTTTAAATTTCCCATCAATGGGTTTAAAAAGGGATAATTTTCGCGTTTTTGACCACTCAGCACCACCCCCTCAAATTGAGGTATAACTGAATTTTGACTCAAGTTTATCTCCACTTGTATAAATCTGATCAGCCCACCAAACCAAGCCGATTGGTCAAATTGGAGTAATTTACATCTACCGCTTTATTCATACTTCATAAGGCATAAAAAAAATTTTTAGCCTGATTTTTCATTCTCACGAAACCAATGAAGTTCGAAAATCACTTAAACACCGTCTGCGCAATTTTTTCCATTTAATTCTGTTGAAATTAAATTTTCCTCTAAAACTCGTCTATAAACGATATAGAGACATCGTAGTAAAGAAATTGCTACATCGAATCTCGGATATTGGAAAAATCAACCTTAAAAAACCCAACCTATCCGTACAAAGGATTAATGACATACACGTCAAACAAAAAACAAAAAAAAAAAAAAAGGGTAAAAAGCGCATCGTTCAATATCGTTATAGAATACAAATGAGCGATACACCAACAGTACCCTGTCATGATCATCAGCAATTCCTTCATACACACAGCGACAACGAAGCAAAGAGTAAAATAAAAATTACATCAACGAATCGTACCTGCCTATCCAGCCAGTATCTATCTACTGATGAATATCGAAATATTTCGCCTACAAAACCACAGTGTGTGTAGCGTCGTACGTATTAGAAAATATATACTTTTACGGGTATGGTAAAAGCACAAGCGTACTTATAATGAAATTTCTTCAAAAATGAGTATGTAACGTATGAAAAAATTGAAATTACTCAAGATCAGTATCAGCCATACTACTCCATAAGTATACAGTTCAGTATACTATCTATACAAATGAATACGACCATGTAAACCAGAAATGTGTATCTGCTAAGTACCATTTGCCATTTTCACTCCCTACGCGCATCTCCGTTTCATTCGAAAAATCCCCATTTAGAAGGCGAGACAGAATGCGGCTCAGTTAGTACACGTTTCGCATCTTTACTCATAAACTATACCGGTATTGTTACGATTTCGAAAAAGTTTCGCGTATGAGTCGTAATTCGGTCGTAGTTTTCACGTGTGGTAAATTTTTTCGCGATTCGATCGAGTGAAAATAATTGATTTTTTGGTTCGATTTTTTTTTTTTTTTTTCATTGATATGCGGTATAGTGCGCGAATTATTCTTCTGGGTTTAACATAATTTTCGTAATTTGAAAAAAAAAAAGTTATTACAAAAGCCGGCTAAGCTTTTCAAAAGTGAGTACTTTAAATTAGTTTTTTTTTTTTTTTTTTTTTTTTTTACGCAGAGTTATAATTGGAACCTAAGTACTTAACCATCATATACGAATATTTATTTTTTTTTGAGTTACGAAGTAATCAAATATCAAAGGTACCTAGTATCTACTTAATTCTTAATTTTTCAAAATTATACGAGCCATAATTAAGCAAATGAGTAAACTAAAACAATACAATCATTTTAAAATATCTATAATTTTTTTCAAAAATTCATCGAACTAAAAGATCATTAAAAAGGCATAGCCGGATCAGCCCAAATTTTCGATCTAATGCCCCTCATGGTGTACCATGATGTAAAAAAATTTTGAAAGAAACCTGTCGGAGTAATGGTCTTTTTTTTGCATCATCTTCAATAATTTTTTAATTCAACGGAATCGAATGAAATTTTTTGTTCTTTGGCACAAAGTTACATCTGATAGAGGTGTATTATTAGATAATTTTGTGAAGAAGTGTGCCATCACGAACCTTTTCTATTCAGTCACAAAAATCCTCCCAATTATGACCCAATAACGACAAAAATTATAACGAAATAAAATCGTATAAAGGGTGCAGCCGGATAAGGGGTGATTTTGGCCCCAGCCCCAATTTTCGATCTAATGCCACCAGATAATGTAGCTTGATGTAAAAAAATTCTGGAAAAATTTTGACCCTCCCCCCCCACCCAATCTTTTGGACTTATGGTCAGTTTATTGCATTATTTTCAATAATTTTTGATTTCAACGGTGGTAAATGAAATTTTCTGTTCTTTTTTCGATAATTTTTTTTTATCAATTTCGGTGCCCACCTTTTTGTGCTTTTTGGCCATTTGAAATTTTTGACTGTAAAAAAAAACTGATAGCGAAGTTTGACCATGTTTTAAAAATATTCCAAAAATATGTTTTTTAACGTAGATTTACCTAACGTATTAAATTTTGGCGAACTCGGTTACGTAAAGGTCAAAAATCTCAAAAAAAACCGTGCAGGAATGTTTAATTTTAATAGATTTTTCGAATTTTTAATGTTTTATCCTGGAAAAAAAGATCAAATGAAGAAACTAACACCGGATTTGTATTTAACGAGTCAAAATACCCGAATAAACACCATTTTCGCGATCATTTTACTTGAAATCTCGAAATTGATTTTTTTTTGTCATAAAAAAATTGAAAAATTGGTGAAGAAAAAAGTGAAAAAAGTGAATTTTGACACTTCAAGTTGAACAATAACGAAAATGATATTTCAGTATATTTAAGTAGGTTTGTAGTATATAATAATCGATTTTATGCAGTTTTCAGTCATTACATTTTTTTTTGTAAAAAAAATTCAAAAAATATAATGCAACACCGAAGAAAAAAACTAATATTTAAGCTGCTTTCCAGGTACCTTTATTCAGCACCCAACCCACTCACTCAATATCAAAGTAACTACTTTTACATTAGCCTACTGCATAATGATTCAGCAGTTTCACATCTTTGCTTCATTTTCAATTTTAAGGGAATAAAGTGATTTTTTTTCCTTGACATGAAGTGACCTCTCGCCGAGATACAGGCATTGAAGCATTGATGATAATTTTATTGTTATTCTAGCAGATTTTTCAAATTTTGGTCGTTTTATACGGAAATAGATGCCCCAAAGAAGAAAATAACGCCGGATTCGTGTCTAGCGGGTCAAAATACACCTATAAATATCATTTTCATTATTGTTTTACATCAAGTCTCAAAATTCACTTTTTTCACTTTTTTCTTAACTGATTTTTCAATTTTTTTATGGTAAAAAAAAAATAATTTCGAAATTTCAAGTAAAACTATTACAAAAATGGTATTTATTAGGGTATTTTGACTCGCTAAACAGGAATCCGGCGTTAGTTTTTCCATTTGGTCTTTTTTCCCAGTGTAAAACATTCAAAATTCGAAAAATCTGCTAAAATTAAACATTTCTGCACTGGTTTTCGTGATTTTCGACCGTTGCGTAACCGAATTTGCCAAAAATGAATACGTTAGGTAAATCTACGTAAAAAAACACGTTTTTGAGATATTTTTAAAAAGTGGTCAAACTTTGCTATCAGTTTTTTTTTACAGTCGAAAATTTTAAATGGCCAAAACCACAAGAAGGTGGAGTGGGGGTGGGGAGGTCAAAATTTTTTCCAGAATTTTTTTACACCAAGCTACATACTGCACTTCCTTCGTTACTGTAAAAAATTAGTGACTCGTAAAAATTTTCCAACTAGCATAATGATCTTCATTATGCTCATTTTACCATCTTTCCAACAGCCACTTCATTTGTTAATGATAATATATTTGAGATAATCAACTTCCATCAAACGTTCACACATTAAAAGGAAATGTTCCTTTTTCCTTCTCGAGTAGGTACTTTAGTTTACAGTCATTATTCTAGTGACGTAAAAGCAGGAAAGGTGGGGTGGTTGGGGGTACACCCTAGAGCGATTATTTCCACGTAAAAATTTATTTCTACATACGAAAAAATGGTAAAATTCAGGATTTAGAGTTCGGCAATGCATCAAAATATCAATTTTCCGACACCTGAAAAAATTTTCAGCAAATCCACCCCTCCCTTCTTCCCCCTCCAGAAGTCTGATAAGGTTACACCACTGCATTATTCTCTTCCAAATCGAAATTATTTTACATTTTCAAATCACATTATTGTTTTTGATCGAATATTCGGAAAAAAATAAATAACAATAAACTCCTTGGCTTAAACAAAAGGCACCTAGAGTTAAGATGAGTAAATTGATCTTGTCCTCAGATTTCGAAAATTATCATAAAATATTGCTAAAGGTCTAGGTCTCTGAAAAAAATTTCAAGGAGAATTTTCCCCCACCTTTTGCAATTTTTTTTCAAATTGTTATATAACCCTTCCCTTCTTCTCTCCTATACATTAGTCTTGATTTCCAATTTCCTAGCATTAACACATCTTTATGACAATTTTATATTAAGAGATATTCGATTTTTCTCTATAACTATAGAAATGAAGGGAGAGGAGCGGTTGAGGTGGTTCTAGCTGTTGAAAATTTTTTGAAACTCCTCACAATATTCCATGATAATTTTCAAAATGTAAGGACAGGGTAAATTCGTACATCTTTATTGTAGATACCTTTGTAATTTTTATTTTTCATCAAGTAGATATTTTACATTCCGACAAAATCTCCCTTCAACATCAACAAAAAAGACAATAAAATGCGTTCATCAGTCGTTCCAAGAGTACCTGCGAATACGTATAAAATTCAAAAACCAAGAATAATAATTCAAAAAATCTGATCCTTTACAATACGTATAAAGCAACCAGAAACAAAGTTTTTTTTTTGAACTTGGAGAAAAATTTGCGAAATTTCCAAGAGTGTGCTTAGCGCTTACATTAAAACTTGAAAATTTCCCATCGCAGATAAATTTTATTAAAGCGAGGTCTCGACTGTTTGAAATTTAATACGAAACTTCATAGGCGTAAATTTTCAAAATATTTGTCCAAATTATACGTAGTGGTAGTTACCGTGGCATTTAAATTATTCGTATTACCTACATTTCGCCTTGACTCGGAATAAAAGCTCGTTTGAGTCGTCTTCGGACACGAAAACAAAGCGGCAAAAATAGCCCGAGTACTTTAGTATCTTTATACAACCATATTAAGTATTATTCAAATTATACTTACATCTACAACATCTGAGATGGAATTACTTTACTGTAAAACGTTAACTTTTCTTATATAAGAATACTTTCACTGTGGAGCTGAGCCAAAATGTTAAATTATCGTTTCGATTAGGCGATATATCATAGAAAAATACGAATATTCTACACGTATAAGCGCATATAGAGACATATACTCGTATACCAAACGCGATGACAGAGATGTATGTCACCTATTTTCGAAATGAAATAACTTCACTATCAAATTTTCATACGTACAAGTGAGGCGAATTTTTTGTTTTTTATTTTTACTTTCGTATATTGTTTTGTATTTATATTTTATTTTTTTTTGCCAATTTTTAAAAAATAATAATTCATACCTATCGAAAAAATTTTTCCAGAAAAAAGCAATAAATACGATTCTTATTTTAAGAAAACGATACTCAACTACGTACTGATTTTTATTCGAGCGAAAAAAAAAACCAACAAAAATATTGTATTTCAGGTGAAACATTAGGTAAGATCATCCACAAAGGAAGGGTGAACCGAGATATGACATGACGTTTCCAAAGCTAAAGGGTGGGCCAAATATCGCTTTTTTTTTGAAAAGCTGCAAACGGCTGAGTCACAATAGTTGTGAAATGACTTCAAAAGGATGTAATAAAAACTTCAGCTCCCTAACTCAATTTTTTAAAATTGCAAAACTCATTCACAATTCAAAAATTTTCAAAAAATCGAAAAATAATTTTTTTGGACCTTTTTTACAAGAATGGGAATATTTACACATAGATATTTAAACTAGAAATTATCATTGGCGACAAATTTTCATCAATGTTTCTCTCTTCAGGGGTTTTTCGAAAATGTTGCTTTTTGCTTTTTTTCACGTTTTTCTGAAAAACCAAGAGAGATTTTTTTTGAGAAATCCCCCCCCCCCTCTGAAATGAATGTGGGACATTAATTATGGACAATTAAACGCACCTGTTTTGAAACAAATTCGTTAAAAATTGAGGAAATGATTTTTCGAAAAAAAATTTCACCGGGCCCATCATACGTTGAAAAGTAGACCTGAAGTGTAATAGCTCGATGAAAATCAAGCTAAAAATATTGAGGAATACGACTAGATATGGGTCCACAGTGCAGCATAATTGTTTTTTAGACAAGACAATCAAGATTTTTAAGAGGGAAAGGAGGTTTGAAATTTTCTTATCAGAAGCAAAAGGAAAACAGAAAAACAAGAAGGGCGTGACGGGCAGTGCCTTCTGTTCCTTCCATCTCACCAGCTCACCAAACGGACTTGGAAAGAGGATAAAAATCCGGTATTCTCGAACATCTAACGCACAAATTTACGGCAAACCAGTTCTGCAATTTTATTAACACGCCGAATTTACTCGATTTCATCGTCAGTATTCATCTCTTTAACAGAAACGCACCTACGTAGACGTACAAAGTGAAGTATAGCCAACATCGATAGACGAAAATCAATTACCGACCAATAAATAAATTCCGCCCTCGAATACTTCAAACTATAACTGCAGACGTGGTTAATTGCGCGAGAATGGGTAGCTAGCAAAAAACTCGTCGAAATTCAATTTTCACGACCATACTAATTAAAAGTATACCACAATGCAAAGGCGAAACAAACTAGTCACACCATCGGAATGACAATTTCCTTGATAACTGTTCTATATTCGGATCAAATACACAATTTCACAAGAATCGCCCTTTTGCTGTCATTTATACGAGATTCAGTCTGGAAACGATTGAAAATCCGCAACGTCGTACGACGATTGTCACATTTGCAACAATGGCACGCTCAAATAGCCACGCCGTAAATTAATCATGGTCGACGAATTAGAAAAGATTACATTATCGAGAATATTTCTACACAATAACCTATTGATAACATAAACTCGTATGTAGGGTGTTTCGTCTCGATAGTACCTCCTTAATACCACAAGTAGAGCAACACAAGTTGGACTCATGTAGTATGGGTTACCTATACAAATATTGCAGGAGCTATACTACAGGCATTTAAATTTTTAATTTTCAAAAAATTTAAAGTAATTTTTGAAAAATTCTAATTTAAGAACTAAAAGTGGTAGAAATGTCCAGTTTACGACAAAATGTGACAAATACAATGTAGTATTTCTGGTGAAAAAATTAGGGGCACAGATGGTATAGTTCGTAAAATATGACGAATTTAATGTAAAAAGACGATTGAAAAATTTGAAAATTTTCTAAATTTCGGTTCATAACTTTTTAAAAAGCTCTTTTAAGTACACAATTAAAAAAATTTTCTTGAAGTAATAAGGTACCCTCCACCACTTGGTATAATTAAATTTTTCCCAACTTGTTTAGATATGTTGGAAAAAAATTGTTTCGTTATAATTTTTTTCCTTTTTTCAAACAAAAAATTTTGATGAAAAATAAATTTCGATAAAAAACGTTCCTTTATTAAAACAGTTGCTCGATTTTGATACTTTTTCTCTAAATCAATTAAATATTTCAATAGAAATAGCGTTTTGTTGAAATTTTCATTTCCAATTTTGTTTAGAAAAATGGGAAAAAATTGTAACATATCTAAACAAGTTGGAGAAAATTTAATTATGCCAAGTGGTGGAGGGTACCTTATTACTTCAAGAAAATTTTTTTAATTGGGTATTTAAAAGAGCTTTTTAAAAAGTTATGAACAAAAATTTAGAAAATTTTCCAATCATCTTTTTACATTCAATTCATCATATTCCACGAACTACACAATCGATGACCCTAATTTTTTTTACCAGAAATACTACATTGTATTAGTCACATTTTGGGGTAAATTGGACTTTTTTTCCATTTTCAATTCTTAAATTGGAATTTTTTAAAAACTCTAAATTTTAAAAAAATAAAAAATTCAAATGCCCGTAGTACTGCCTCCTGCAACGTTTTGGATAGGCAACTCATGTTACATGAGTCCAAGTTGTGTTGCTTTACTTGTGGTATGAAGGGGGTACTATCGAGACAAAACATCTTGTATAAATAAATGCACCTTATGCTCATTCAAATCCACTCATTTGATATCTGAAACACATAGCGTGTAATCTGCAGTAGTGGATTATTTTTGATACGTAGACGACAAAACCTGTAGTTAGAATTTTTCTCTACCAATGACTACGTTTCGATTACTATGAACATTTTATCGAATAAATTTCACGTTTTCTTTCAGCATTTTTACGAAAAACTATACCGATATGGGAGGCAAAAAATGTGTAAGTACAGTACGCTTAAAAATAAGTATTGAAATTTACATTTGCATTGTTGAAAAATCATTTCGTGTCTTTATCGCCGTTATTTTTGCGACAAAATACGATAAATGTATGTTTCGACTCGATTCGTATAAATATTCTATTGGTCCATCGAGGTCTTTGTAAAATATCGTAAGTATTTTTTTTTTTACGCGACCAATTTTTGCAGACGAGCCTATTCCAGGAAATTCGACTATACGTACGTATCCGCGTATATGTATATTTACCACCTCCTTAGAAATTCGGTTATTGTTGCGGTTCTTTATTACTCGGTCGGTATTAGTAACATGGTGCAAAACCTCCGAAGCGAGTGAAATTTTCACATTTTAGTTTAATAGTTTTACGTAAGATGGGCGCAGGTCGTTTTTTCTTACTTTTTTCCTTTTCCCATTTTTTTTTTTTTTTTCTATATCTTTTTCATAGCGAATCGAATCTAAAAACGTGAAATATTTAGTAACATAACGCCTGGAAATTTTGCTTATACTATAGCGAAATATAGTGATGTTCATATTTAATAAGTATAGTTTTCTTCCGTAAAAACACGCTGTCTGTATGTATTTTCATTTGTTTATAAAATGGATACACGAAGATGTAAACGCTTTGCACAGCCAAAGGAACAGTTTTTTAATACCTAAGGGAATAGCTTTAATATTGATAAAATGTTAATGCGAATAAAAATACACGCGATACGTAGACGTACGTAGGAGTTGAATTTTCCATCTTACTTTATACGGTTTGGTTATAGAAAAAACCTACCTATACCAATTTCTTTTTAAGTAATTTAGATTACGTATTAATGGCTAGAAGGTAGGCGTAAGTAGTTGGATTCGCACTCGATAACTATGTATCTCAGTATGTGGTTCAAAAATTTCACACATCTCCTCTAATTTACACATGACTTACATTCACTTAATTTTAGGTTAAAGTCGATTTTTTACGTATCAGGTTTAGATTGGTAAAATCAGAAGAATCAGTTGGTTTAGAAACCAAATTTAGTGCACTCTTTCCTTCATCCTAGCACACTTTAAATATTTATTTCATCATTAAACTACAATTATCTAGATCTAGGTTAATTGTTGAAGGGTGAAAGTGAGGTGGTGTTGACCAGGGCGGACTGAATTTTGCTTTTTTCCGGAAATCTGCACACGGTGGGGTCACAACAGTTGCTAAATAATTTAAAAATGATGTGCTAAAAATTTCGGCTTTTCAACACAATTTTATCAACTGGAAAACTGGCTTAAAAATTCAAAAACGTTCAAAAATTTTCAAAAAATCTAATAATTTTTTTTTGCTATGAAGGAATTTTTTTGAGAAACACTCTTCTGAAATGGATAAAAGACATTCGATTAAAGCACAATTTTCCGATTCATATTTTAATGCAAAAAATTTTCGTGTAAGTAATGCTCAGGGTTGAAAAATTCCAAACTAATCTGGAGCCACCAAAATATACGTCTCAAAACCATTTCTAATTGATTTGGCATTTCGAAAATACAATATCCACTGACTTTAAGCATTTTACCTCGATGCGTGAGCTATGTGTGTATTTTTAAATTATTTATAAAATCAAAATACGAAGTGTTTCGCATTAACTTCCCTTCCCTTATACCAGTGATAGGTCAACTCATAAAACTTACACGTATAACGGTTAGCATACCTAAAAAACGAAAGGGACTGAAAGACGCTATTTTCAAAATTTATTTTCGCCCAAAGTAGTACAGTCATGTTTGTTCCAAAATAGCCCAAACGCGAGGTAAGTACAGCGAAGTATGTATTTTAATATTTCCGAATTTCCCTAAAATTCATACATATTTTGCCCCCTTTTTGTAGGACAATGAGATGCAAAGTTCGGTTTTTTGGCAATTACTTCCCAAAAAACATACTTGCAAAAAAAAATGCTGATACAAAAGTTGTGGATCATTAAAAAACAAACATTTTTACTTCTCTGACTTTTTTCTGCAGGAGGTCGTGGGCAGGAGCTAGGACGCTCAGAAAAAATAACTTTTAAAAATTGAATAAAGAATTTTTTTGAAAAATTTTTCCAAAAATAGAATTATTATATATATTTGAATTCAAAATGATCATCGTTGAAAATTTTTTGCCATTTGCCCTTTTTTCAGGGGTTTTTAAAAAATGCCACTTTTTGCGTCTTTTTTTACAATTTTCTGAAAAATTAGGAAAAAAATTTTTTTGAGAAACGCTCCCCTAAAATGGATTTAGGTCATCAATTTTAGATGATTAAACGCAATATTTCAATTTTATTCCCCATAGGCGATTTTTTATGAATGCTTAAAGAATGTTTTTTTGGCATTGTTTACAGAATTTTTTCACATCATTAAAAGTTTTTTTTTTTCAGTAAATTCTTAGTGAAATACCTTTGTCGATTCAATATCTGTTTTCTCCAGCTTTACCTTTTTCAAAAGTTCTCAATTGGTATTTCAGCATACAAAAAATACAATATAAATAGTTCAAAGAAAAAGGGGAAAACTGAAAAATTGCCTTTGAAAGTCTAAAATGGGTGAAATGTGTTCCCTGCGATGAAATTTTTTCGAAAAATCATTTTCTCAATTTTTAACAGATTTATTTCAAAATACGCAAAGAAAGGCTTCTTTAAGTGACCCTGAAGAATTTTCGGAGGGTGTAAAATTGAAATATTGCACTTAATTGTCTACAACTGATGTCCTAAATCCATTTCAGAGGAAGGCGTTTTAAAAAAAAAATTCCTTCGTAGTTTTTCAAAAAAATTGTGTGAAAACGCAAAACATGACATTTTTAAAAAAGCCCTTAAAAAAGGAGAAATGGCAAAAATACCTCTACAATGATTATTTTGAGTTCAAACATGTATTTTGAATGAGACGGGGTGCGAAGTTTGGTTTTTAGCAATTACTTCCCAAATAACAACGTATTTCCTTGATACTTCGCACATGCTCACGATAAGTTCATAAATTGTAATAGCTCAATTCCCATCGGCAATAAGTATAATAAAGAAAACTAGGTTTGAAAAATATCCATTTTCCGGATATTCACACATTCGCAGACAGTTTTTCAAGCAAAATGTAAAAAAATTTAAACGTAATCTATTCTACAAGTTTTGATAAACATTGTGTTCATGTAAAAAAAAAAAAAAAGAAAAAAGAAAAAGTTATTCGATAAATACACTTACCTACCTCGCATATCGAAAGTGGCACAAAGTTTCAAAACGTTCGAAGTTCCGCTAGTAGGTTGCCGGTGGAAACGTCATTGCTGACATTTTCATCTTACGTTAATCAAACGTCAAATCCATCAAATAGGTCACAATTACTCTGCAAATTATCAACTTGAGATTAGAATTTTACACGGAAATAATATCAAGATTAGAAACTGATGTTTAATTAAACATCGCACAAGTAGCTATACTACCTACAACAACATTAAAAAGTTAAATAACAACAAATCGGTGCAAATGAGAAACCAATCGTGGTAATCGCGAATTAAACAAATACTATTTTGATGAGATATGTTTCGACGAGTTCATCTTTTTCGCATCTAGCTAGAGAGCAATTATAAATAAGGAAGAGTTATTCAATTTACCACAAATACCAATTTCATGCTAGCGGATAGTTCGTAATTAAACGTAAAAAACACCATTTAAACTTTCACAAACTGTATCCTCCACCTAGGTACACAGATAGTCGAAAACTTTGTAATGTAATTAAGCTTATAAAATATCGTTGGTATTTTCTTTGTGAAACAAACATCTCGTTGACTTTTTAATCAATTAATCTGAAAATCGTACTCCGGAGAATATGCTACATATACGATCGCTGTGTACAGTATTCGACCCACTCGAAATTCTGTGTAAAACACAACTTACTTACACTTTCAAAACAAACAAGTACTTAGACTCGCGCCAAGTAAAATTATTTTATTATTCTTTCTGCGCTTGTTTACTTAAAGCTACATAATGGCATATTACAGTATCCTATTTCGAGAGATTCATGAAAGAAGTACACGTAAGTATGTTATGTACTTACTTTGTTTCAATTAAATACTGTACGTGGATAGTTCAACCATAGTTTTACCAAATCACACATTTCTATACGAGCAGATGTATCAATCAAAGTACTTAATTGAAGAGGTGTTTCATTTCTAGTACTTGGTTGAATGGTGAGAAGTTCGAAAGATTACATTTCGCATACTTATATGTACTGGTTTAATCCCCCCTCCACCAAACCTTTTCAGAAACAACTTTCTACAAGCTTGAATCGAATAATTTGAGGGTAAAAGATCGAGATTTGTAAAAACATAATACATAAGTACGCCAAGTTTCCAGGCAAATTATAAGGGTCTCGATAATTCAATTCTACAAGGTCAAAAGCGTTAAAAATCATTCATACTCTCATCTTAAATGAACTTTAAAATTTCAATTATTCATCAATTGGCTAGAAAGCTGATAATTTTCCCTCTTTTCATCTCACCCAGATAAAGAGCATTCCCTTATACGTATGAAACGCTCTTGATCTTAGATTTTTACAATTTTCACAAAACATCATGGAGTATCTTCAAAAAAAAAATTTTAGGAAAAAATGTTTTTCACCCCCACCCCCTCGCTTAGAATATTGAAATAACGCTTTTTTAGGAGAAAATAGTGTATTCACGCGCCTTTGAGAAAAAATTTATGATTTTAATTCGAATGTTTAGAGGAACGATGGGTCTATCGACATGAATTTTTCCAAAATTTTTCACTGGGAGAGAGGGGGCAGGGGTGGAAAAAATTGACAAAAGAAAACTTTGAATTGCTACAGCTGCGAACTCTAGGAGGATACATGAATTTTTTTTATCAAAGTATGCGTTTTGACAAGTATAATTTTTAGAAATTTTTTTTGAGATTTAGGCTGTTTCCAAAACCTTAAAATAATGCTCGAAAACGCTTTTTTCTCAGAAACAATGGCTAATACGCTAAAAATGAATAGAATTACGGCTGTTCAGCGTGAAATTTCATGTTAGATTACGTCATTAAAATTTTAATTGAGCGACATAATTGCAGAATTATGAGCATGGCTGCATGAAGGGTAAAGGGTTGAAATGTGAACGAGAGGTTTAAAGGGAAAATAAATTCCGGATTCGTATTCAGTGTATCTGAATTAGTCGAAAAGACTTGTTTCCTCATTTTCTGACCTACTTTGAACATGGGAAGAAATTGCAATTTTGTTCAAAAAAGTCAATTTCCAGTACAGCGCATAGTGGGATGGGAAATTTTTCAGGTGGTCAAAAATTAAAAATACGAACCAAATGGCGACAAATTAAGCGTAGTATGTTCTACTGCATTCAGACCATTTAGTTTCAGTTTTTGTGTTTTGAGCAGTTGTGATGGTCAAATTTCACGTTTGAAGTAAATAGTTTTATGTCAAATTTTTACACCTGTACCCATGTCGAAAATAAGTTGTTGATTGAGGTCGAAACATCACCAACTCCGGGAGATAGGAATAGGGATAGGAATAGGACTACGAATAGGATTAGGAATAGGAATAAAAATAGAATTGGAATGGGATGAAATTGGATTGGAATTGGAATGAAATTGAAATAGATTTGGAATGGAATGGAATTTGAGCATGGAATGGAATTGAAATGTAGTGAAATTGGAATAGAATTAGAATTGAATAGAGTTGGAACAGAATTGCAATGGGATAGAATGGAATTCGAATTGGAATGGAGTAAAATAGAATGGGATGAAACGGAATTGCTATAAAATGGAATGGAATGAAATTGGAACAGAATAAGAATGGAATTGGAATGGAATAGGGATAGGACTACGAAGAGACTAGGACGAGGAATAGGACTAGGTATAGGACCAGGGCTCGGAATAGGACTAAGAATATCTATTATTCCAATTGGGGAGGGGAGAGGTGTTCCTGGGACCAAGATAGGGCCGCGAAAGTTCGACGGGACTTTCCTAAAATTTTAAATCGACACATAAAAAATTAGGAAGGGAGTGCTTTACGACTAATTCAAACGCACTAAATACGAATCCGGATTTATTTTTCGTTTGAACCTCTTGTTCGCATCTTGGCCATTTACTCTCCGCCTTTCACTCCCTTGAATACGAACATGCTCAAAATTATGTGATCATGTTCCTCAGCCAACATTTTAATGACGTAATCTGATATAAAATTTCACGCTGAACAACTTTATTTCTATTTTTTTTCAGCGTATTAGCTATTGTTTCTAAGAAAACCATAGTTTTGAGCATTTGAGCATTTTTAAGTTTTTGGGAATGGTCAAAATCTCATTTTTTTTTAAATTCTAAAAAATTATTCTCGTTAAAATGCATGCTATGATGAAAAAAAATTTTATTTACACTCCTAAGATTTGCATCTGTGACAATTCAAAATTTTCTTTTTTCAATCCCCATTCCCAGAAATGGCGAATTTTGGGAAAATTCATGTCGCTAGATCAATTAAATATTCCTTCAAAAATTTGGATTAAAACCATGATTTTCCCCGAATACAAAATCGTTTTTTAGAAAAAAGACATTTTTTCGATATTCTGAGCGAGGATGGTTGGGTGGGATGGGATGTTGTAAATTTTATGGGCCCTAAAATTTTTTTACAGATACGATCAAATGCATTTCCCTTATTCTGATCTGGGAATACCCTTTCTTAATTTGATGTAAAAGCAAGCGAATAAATTGATCGAGAGATACATCAAACAAATGTAAAAATGATTGAAATAAATTTCTAGGAACAAGAAACAGATTTTTCAATATCATCTTCAGGTTAGCGATACACAGCAATGAACAAAATTACTTTAGAAAATCCGTTTCAAAACCAACACTAATGAAAAGATGAAAATTTGTTTACGAAACTAAAAATGTGCAAATGAGCGACTTTTCACGTCATAGTGAAAACTTTATCTCACTGAATATGAATTTCAGATTAATGAAATTTTCGAAAGCATAATGCTACGAAAAATTAGCAAAATTAAAGCCATGTGTACTAATTGCCTACCTATATTTCATTTCGAGAAAATTTCATGAAAATTTTACTCGTTGTCTCATCCTTTTACAGCATTTACTTATCCCTTTTAGAATGGAAGTTAAGCAAGTAATACAAGTAAGTACCATACTACACAGTACACACATATGTATCGTCAGTTTATTGGATCATCTCTTTTAAAATTTTCTTCTAGTGAAATTTTGTAAATTTTGGAACAAAGCTCAACAAGCTTCTTTGAAAATTAATTCGCCTGCAGCTTATTTAGTTCTAAATATAGGCATTTTCAATACAAAATTTCTCTTATTTGTCTTAAACAGCTGTAGTGGAATTGGTAAAATCTGCGCGTAATATGTTCTTTGCTTAAAATTTTCGCTCCTTTAAATTTTAAAGAAGCAACATGTCGGTATAATTTTTTATTCGCTTCGTTAAGTCACGTTTCCAGATGTCTCGTGTATTATACTAATTTCAGCACGAGTGGAGGTGTTTTTTTTTTTGCCATGGTAAATAGAATTTTTTGGGAGATTTTTTAAGAACAGGTGTATCTCACCAAAACAGTGCGACACGACAATTTTTTAACAAGCCTATGCGCAGAGTAGTCTCTTTTAAGTCATTTATACCTTTCAGACAAAAAACCTTCTACCTTTCCGAAATTTGTCACTGTATATTATATGCTTATTTTTGATGCACTAAATATCAGTAAAAAAATTTTCATGCTAAATCCAAATGTCTTCAAAGAGATTTTTAAAGACTACCAAGACCTAATCAGAAAAATCGAAACTCATGGTATCTCTTCTTTACCTGCAATTTGTGAGCCTTCGTTCCTAAAAGAAGTGATGGGCTTGGAACCAACTCAAAAAAGGGCAAAAACCAACCAAAAAAACATTTTTTGGGGCTGTGAGGATACAACTAGAATTTCTACTAAATCCACTTGCCAAATTTCTTCTTCCTAGTCCAATTTGGAAACAATTTGAACGATGAATTAAATCAAAAAATGACAAAAACCATTCAAGAAACTACATTTTAGGACCTGCGAGTAGGGTACAATGGGCCCGAATAGTCGAAATTTCCAAAAGACAAAGCTAAGACAACCATTTACTGAATTTAGATGACTGATTTCAAGCTACCAGCTGAAAGAAGGGGAATAGTGTTAAGCAAGGAATCGTAGGATTAAAAACTCAAACCTCCCTAAAGTCACATCTAGGACCCCAATAAATTTCCAATGCTATATTTCAACCTAATAAAAACTAAACTGCTAGAAAATCTGTAGAAAGCACCTATATGTAAACTGCGCAGTTCAAATTCAGTATAAAGCGCTACGTATATGTATCAGATTTTCGTGACGTTAATAAAGTTGCCTAATTGGTTTGCCGTAAATACGATCATTCGTATGCGCTTAATGCCGTATACGATAAGTTGCGTAATTAGTTTGCCGTAAATACACATTTAGCTTGGCTGAATCGACATTTGTAGTAAACTCCAATTTTCACCATGTATGACACGATGTGCCGAGCTGTAGGAGTTTGGATACGAACTGAATTCTGATTCAAAAACATCTCCACTTGTATATATCTATCTATAGATCTAATACTCCCGCCAATCTGAGTCTGCTCTTCGAATTTGAGTGATTTCACTTGTTATAAAGCTGAATAAATGATTATAGTCTGTATGTGAGGGGAACAGTAAGAACTGGAATAGGTATGAGAGCCCAGCACAAAGGTTCACTCGAGTGCTGGGCCTTCTTAAGAGTTTATAGCTTTTTATATCTTACCATTTGGCTTTAAAAGCATATTCTTCAATTTTGGAGGAGAAAGAAGAGGACTGTATAATAGGGCGTCACTTATTTTTCGAAATGAGCATTTTTACTGGATCCCGCATCAAAATATTTCTTTCAAGTACAAATGAACCCCTGAAAAATTTTGGCTCGAAAAAATAATTTTAACATGTGCCAACTCGATTTCGTCAAAAGAAAAACATGACTCGAATTTTGACCAAATTCACGCAGGTGGTTGGTTTTTCGTTATTTTCATCCCTTAAACGTGCTGAAGTACTTCATTCACCATTGGCGTATCTAGAAACGTCTCATGGAGGGGTTCAATTTTTTTCTTAGAGCTGGCATAGTACATAATTTTTTTTTTTTGAAGTAAATAACGTATGAATAAAAACCATTTTTCTCAGTCTGGACCAAAACGAGAGCAAAATTTTGAAAAAATACAATTTTTTAACCATCAAAAATGCATTTTTTGAAGTTTTACAGCAAAAATTGATGGATTTTTAGGGTTTCAGTTTTCAATCTTCGTACAATATATGGTAGAAATCAGCAATTTTTAATTTTTCCAACCTCAAGGGGAAAGGGGGGTTTGAACCCGAGGAACCTGGTCTAAACACACAATTGTCAGTCACAGAGCTGAAAAAGTATGATTCGAATTTCTACATCTCTCCGCAGGCGTGGATCAAGAAAATGTGAAGACCGGGGCTGATAGCAGCTTTGAGGGCCCCTGTCCCCTCTCCGTGCATAATTTATAATTTTCAAAACAAGTAGCGAGACAAACGAGGTTCAAGAACGCAAAATGGGACTTTTCTAAGAAAAGAGATTATAATCATAAACTTTTCAACCAAAATACTGTTTTCCCCTTCTTGAATACCAATGATTTTATTGGTAAGATTAAAATGGGTTGAAGTAAGCCCCCCTTTGAATGACTTCAACAGAAACTCTGAAGGTTGCTTCAAAATAAAAAAAAACATTGTCAATTTTTGAAATTTATAAATTTTGTCTTAAAAATCCGTGATTTTTCCATTTCTCAACATTCGATATACTTTTTTCTCCATCAGGAAGCAACTTTCAAAGTTTTTGCTCTAGCTATTGAGTGGAGATGCTGCACTGCTACTCATATTAAAGATTTTCAGTGAGGAGCTCGTGGTAACTTTTTTTAGACCTTATCGGCTCAGTTTGGCAGCGGATTAGATATATATGAGTGAAGATAAATTTGAGTCAAAATTCAGTTATGCCCCAATTTGAGGGAGGGGGTGCTGAGGGATCAAAATCGCAAAAATTGCTCATTTTTAAGCCAATTGACAGAGAATCAAAAGTTGTATAACATATTAAAAAATCAACCTCCTAAGTCAATTATGAAGAGAAGTAATAGGGGTTTCTCCCTTTTTGACCTTAAAAAATGGCTATTTCTCCCCTATCTCCTTACTAAATTGAGCTAGGAAGTTGAAATTAGTTATGTACATTAAGTAGGGGCCCTTTTTAGCTCCATCGAACCTTTACTACCTGCAATGTTTTTTTTCAACTCTTATGATTGTGATATGTCACAAAAATCAGGCTGGAAAAGTATCGCGAAGCGATGTTTTCTTTTTATATTAATTTCGTGACATTTTACATTTAATTTTCATACCACACATACTCGAGAGTATACACTATTGTTTATATAAAACAGTGAATTTTTATCATTATTAGTTTTTTTCCCACAGGTTTGGGTGAAAATTGAATTTTTAAAATAATATTTCTCAATCCCTTCAATTTTTTGGGTACGCTAATCATTACACATGTATGTCTTATGAGTTGACGTATCACTGGCATAAGGATCGTAAGAGTAATGCGGAACGCCCGGTATAATAAGAGGCACTCGAATGAAAATATTCCCGATGGTCTCTAGGACCCCAAAACAGATGATTTTGTTGGTATTTCCTCTCCCCCTCCGCCTACTCCAATTCGCAGTAAGCCGATTGAGCATGATAACCTGGTTTTCTTTGAACTTATAACATAATAAATCAGCCTAAAATGAAGGCCCATTTCTCTGTCATTTTATCAAGTTAAATTAAAATTAGTTAGCAAAAATCGTACCACTAGAAATACCTCCATAAAGAACTTCACCTAAAAATTCAAAACAAAATGGTTCACCATCAAACCTCGTCTACAATATGCAAGGCCTTTTTCCACCCTAAAACATCCTGTACGAGAAATCAAATTAAATTCGATTCACTTGGAGTAATAATTTTAGAAAAATGTGGTTCCTTCAGTAAGATTCCCAATTCCTATAAATTCTACGAGTTGTACTTTCCCAAGTTAAACCTACAAAATATATTTTATCCAGAGTTACACCCGCATTAATTAATTTTAAACTTTGAATTCTCACTTTTACAATACTTTACAAGCGTACGAGTAGAAAAAACCACTTATTTTATATAGAGGGTATATTTGGGTGGGGAAAAAAAGTAAGCCTATTATACGTACAATTTAATCTATAAAACACAAATCCCAGATAACCAGCGAGCTTTATTTTTTTATTGTCAGTTTAAACGCGAATCGACTTATACAACAACGTGAAACGAACTAATTTCAATTGAAAAAAATTAAATGTATCGAACAGAAAAGTCATTTCCTTGTTATAAAAAGCCATACGTAGGTATATATAGTACCTAGAGTAGGGACGCGTACGCCTTGCCTTATGAACCTTTTAAGCGTTTGCAAAAATTTTATGCGGATGCGTTAAATGCAAAAACATTGAAAAATACGACATACTATGAGCATTTATATGTGCCGGGTGTCGGTAGGGCCGTTGTTATTTTTTTTTTTTTCACAAGGCGTTAATTTTTTCAAACGCGCTCGTCTGATGAAAACGGTAAAAAAAAAAAAAAAAACGCATTAAAAAGTGTTCATTGTGCAAGCTACATTTAAAAGCGGAAAAATGCACGAAAAATTTCATTCTTTTGAAAATTAATGTAGTATAGTTTTAGCTGCAGTGTCCAGTCAGTCGGTGACCGACTGGCCGGCCGGTCGTTCGTCCGTCCGCTCAATTTGTATTGTATTTCAATTCGCGGTATATAACTTGGGACTTTTTGTTGACTATATAAACGAATAGTTTTCTGTTTGAAAACCCAACGTAGCGTAAAAGCGTTTATTTATTCAACGAGCCAAAAATGTGAAGTTATTTAAACCATCATCGGACCGTTGCGTTGGTCGTTAGGGTGCTATTGGTTGATCTTGACGCGTTGTTATTTTGAAAACACGCCGCGCCCAGCCCATGATAATATACTACCTAGCTGAGTATTTATCACCGCGTCAATAATCCAGTTAAACGCGTGGAATAATTTTGATTTTATATTACCAGCAGCTATATAAAACTCGTATAGTACACCGACAAGGTATAATCAGTTGCGTGTGATGTCGGCTATGGCTGGCTACATACACAGCGGTTGATATCCAATTAAGCTATACCCCTACTTCTCCCTATATCCTGCTACATTTCACCCTTTCGGAGGGGAAAAAAAGTAATTTTGAAATACGAGAGGAAAACTATACATACTCGTCTGCTAAAAAATCTATCCGCTCGCACCGAATGTAAAAAGCAATTAAACAACTGATTCTTAATCTAGACGGTATTTAGAAAAAAATAAGCCTGGGTGCTAGTTTTTCTACCACCTCCGCTTTCATCGGTAGTACAAAGGAAACGTCCAAGTAAAAGTTTTTTCTTGAAGGCTTCTCTATATTTTTGATTATTACGAAAATTCCATTTCGAGCATTCCTAGGGTCCCAAATTTCAAAAATCAACTTACAGAAATAATCGAAATTAATTTATTCTCTTTTATTATGAAAAATATCAATGATTTTATACCTGAAAAGTTCACCTTCATATCCCCCTCGCCTCCCCCCCCCCCTCAAAGGCACTCCACTCAGCTAACCCCAAAAATTGATTTCTTTTTAGACGAAACGTCTGTAAATGGAATGAGCATGTCAGAAAACCTAAAATCCAAGTTTTCAGGTGTCGATGTTAATTTAGGCGTCTTTAAGGGCGGTTTCAAAAATTTTGGTACGGAGGGGAAACGCTCCTATTTTCGATACTGTATCTCATATTCGGTAGCCCGAATATTTTTTTTTCCGGTCATAAGGGTAGATAGTCCAGTTAAATTGACATTAAATAACGGAAAAATTTATGGTCAAAATTTTTTTTGCAGGATTGCAGTACACCCCCACCTAAACAACATGTTCAAACCCGAACCGGTGTTTCGTCCACAATATCCCCATTTCTGCCCTAAAAACAGGTTTTTTATCAATAACTTCGCGTGACTTTATTCCTAAACGCGAAAGAGAAAAAAAGTCGGATTAAAAAATGGAGTTGGTCAAATTTCCAATAGAAAAGGTTATTACATATTTTTTTCGAAAATCGATTAAATCACTTTAATATCAATTTGAAAAGGACGCGTTATGCGTTAACGTGATGTTCCGCGTGATGTTTCTATCGCGTCGCGAGAGCCAGCGGGCAACGTTCGTAAACATGCGGGCTTAATTCTTTTTCAGCATACCTCAAACAGGGGATGTGTAAAATTTCCCTTTTTGTGGAAATCTGCAAACGGCGGAGTCACAATATTTGCAAAATAACTTCAAAATGATGTGGTTAAAATTTCAGCTTTATAACTAAAGGGTACCCCTGGGTAAGGGGTGATTTTGTCCCCAGCTCCGATTTTCGACCTAATGCCCCCCAGATGGTGTAACTTGATGTGATTTAATTCGGAAAAAAATGTCGACCCTTCACCTCCCCTCCTCCTTTTTGGACTTATGGTCATTTTATTGCATTATTTTAAATAATTTTTAATTTCAACGGAAGCAAATGAAATTTTCTGTTCTTTGGCACAAAGTTACATGTCATAGAGGTGTATTTAGGATAATTTTTTCATTAATTTTGGTGCACTACTTCTCGTGGTTTTGGCCATTCAAAACTACTGTTTAAAAATGTCCCAAAAACGTGTTTTTTTAGCGTAGATATACCTAACGTATTTATTTCCGACGAATTCAGTTGCACAAGGATCGAAAATCTCAATAAACCGTACAGAAATGTTCAATTTAAGCAGATTTTTCGAATTTCGAGTGTTTTTTACAGGGAATTAAACAAAAACCAAATGAAGAAACTAACGTCGGATTCGTCTTTGTCGAGTAATAATACCCTAATAAACGCCATTTTCGTAATAATTTTTCATTTTTTTTGTCATAAAAAAGTTTTAAAAACAATGAAAAAAATGAGAAAAAACTGAATTTTGAGACTATGTAAAACAATAGCGAAAATGATATTTATTGGTGTATTTTGACCCGCTAAACACGAGTCCAAGTAGACCATTACATTTCGAACGGTATCGTTCAAACATTGAACAGCATTCATTATGGTCACCACTTGCTCAAAAATGGGAATGGTTGGGGCCTGTACAATTAAATATATTTACAATGTGAAAAATCACGCAATTATATCTCGATCGATGTTCGAACTGGTATACCGTGTTGTTGGCATACCTCACCACAGTTTCGCGGTATCGAACAGCGTTATCGGACTAAACAAGTTTTCTGCGGATAACTGTGTTTCTCGCGTAGTACCCGTGGCTTGTAAACGCGGCGTCGGGAGGGATGCGCGGTTCTCCATACTCTTTTGCCAATGTCGATATGTAGCGCGCTAATACTTTTCGAACGGTTGTGGATGGCTGAACGGTGCCAAATACAATACCAAATTTTCAATTTCAAGCGAATAAAGTGATTTTTTTTTTTGACATAAAGTGACCATTCGTCGAGATATAGACATTGAAGCACTGATGATAATTTTTGCGAACAAATAGATTCAGAATTGTTATTCTGGTAGATTTTTCAAATTTTGGTGTGGTTTTACTTGGAAAAAAATGATCCAAAAAAGAAAATAACGCCGGATTTGTATTTAGCGAGTCAAAATGTATCGATAAATATCATTTTCGCTATTTTTTAACATAAAGTCTCAAAATTCAGTTTTTTTTCCATTTTTTCACTGATTTTTCAATTTTTTATGACCAAAAAAAATCAGTTTTGAAATTTCCAGTATAAGTATTGCGATAATGGTGTTTATTCGGGTATTTCGACTCGCTAAATACAAATCTGACGTTAGTTTCTTCATTCGGTCTCCCGGTATAAAACACTCAAAATTCGAAAAATCTGCTAAAATTGAACATTTCTGTACGGTTTTTTGAGATTTTCGATCCTCGCGTAACCGAGTTCGCCAAATTTCAATGCTGTAGGTAAATACATGTTAGAAAAACACATTTTTGGGGTATTTCAAACAGTAGTTGAACTTTGCTATTAGGGGTTTTGTCACAGTTGAAAATTTCAAATGGCCAAAACCACGAAAAGCAGTGCCCCAAAATTAAAGAAAAAAATATCCCAAATACATCTCTATGAGATATCACCTTGTTCCAAAAAACAGAAAAGGGTATAGCCGGTTAAGTATAGGGTTTTGGCCTTGGAAACCGATTTTGACCGTTCCTGCCCTAAAAGGTTCCCCTAATCTGGCAATTAAGTTTGACACCATTTTTGGACCCCTAGCTCAAGTATTTAGGGGGGAGGGGCCAAAATGTGTGTTTTTATTCATAATTTTTTCATTTTTCGCCAAA
>FIZR01004475.1:0-51043 GCA_900060175.1 Ferrisia virgata
GATACAACTTGGATATAAAAGTTTAAAATTTTTGACCTCTCTGAATTTCTATTTAAAGTATATGAAATTGATGCAATTTGGATATAAAAGTTTGAAAATTTTCAACCTCTCTGAATTTTCATTAAAAGTGTATAAAATTGATACAATTTCCATTAAAAGTATATGAAATTGATACAATTTGGATACTAAATTTGGAAAATTCTTGACCTATGAATTTCCATTAAAAGTATATGAAAATTATGAGAAAATAACCTATTTTTCTTCTGAAAACAAATAGATTTTTACAATGGAATTTTTAGGATTTTTAAAAGTGAAGAAATCTAGAGTTGCGTCAAAGCTCAACAGCTCATGTTAGAGCAGTTTTAGATAATATAAGATTTGAATCAATAACCTGATCTTGAATTGCGGTAAGAAATCTAGAGTTGGGCTAAGAAATCTAGAGTTGCGCGAAGAAATGTAGAGTGCGCCAGAACATGGTAGGGAAATTTTGAAGAAAGCATAGAAAATTTATAAAAATTGGATACAAAAAATAAAAATTTCTTGAATTGACTTCACAAAAAAAATAAAAGAAAATGACCTATTTTTCTTCTGAAAACTGATAAATTTTTACAACGGAAACTTCAAGAATTTTTTGAGATTTGTAAAAGTGATGAAATGTGAGATAAAAATTGAGAAAACTGGAGTTGCGCTAGACTGCGCCAGAACATACATACTATATCTACTGATATGATATGTGATATTTTTCTCTCCAGGTAGAAGTTACGATTTTTTGTAACATTATTTTATTTTATTTCTCCAATTTTATTAAAATAATCGACGACGTCGACGTTCATAAATTCACGTATGCACGTCGGCTACTTTTACTATGAAGCAGTCTGTATGTACGTAGGTAGGTGCCAATTACTGCAGAGTATCTATTTTTAAAATTCTGTGATATTACGAAACCAATTATAATAATTTTACATTTTTGAAGATTGAATTCGATTCGATCAAGTTTTTCGGATCGGAATTCAGTTACCTATGCTTATTGTGATGAACGTAGCGTATAGTTATATTTTTATCAATTGATGAAACTTTTGTTCTATTTCGTTTGTCATTATTTTAATTTCGATTATAATTTCATTTCCGAACTCGAGTGATTTCATTTATTGAATGTAGAAGTAGAATCATCGAGGAAGATAGTTGTTGTTGGGCATTCACTTCATACATCGATATACATCTGCACAAATTTGTAAGATCATGCGAAGATTATAAACAAAAAGACACGAGAAAATTGCACAAAAATTAAATACTGTATTTGGTATAAGAAATGCACATAAATTACTTGGCTTTCAACAAGGAAGGATTTACAAAAACAAATTACCTAAAATTATATTCCTGTTGTATATGCATGTAAAAAAAAAATAATAATAAAGAAACAAAATCATAACATACGACCTCTTCGCACGATTTTTTTCTATTTTAAACAAAAGAAAAATTTATCTTAAAAATTAGTAATGAAGGTACATTTGAAAAATACTGAAAACCAATAGTTCAATGCCCGCTATGATAAGATTTCGATATTCAACGAGGTAAAAATACGTTTCAGCTACTTAAAAATCCTATCTGGGTATTCAGTGAATAGAATTTAAAAAACGAACGCGCTCACATGAAAATATATCTTCCCAAGTAGTCAGTCTTATTACGCGAATTGAAACGAAAATTACTAAAAAAAAAGTGAAGTGAATCTTACACAAAGTTTTCATTCAATAAGATCATTTTTCGTTGATATTGGAAAATTTAAACTTCCTATTTCGTAATTCATTTTGTTTTCAAATAACTCGGCGTAAAGGCATTAGAAAAGGAAATGAGAAAAAAAAAGAAAGAAAAGTAATACGCTCGACGAAATATAATGATCAAATCTTTTGGAGGAAAAAACATACGAATGATTTACTTGTTGCCGAAATCTTTTGGTAACACGAATTCAAGTCGTGATATCGTCCTATTTATACGAATAATATACTCGCAATAAAAATTCTAATTCGCTTCAGTATAAATTCGTACTTAAATACAATTTATACCTTATCAATAATATCACAGTAAGATGTAAAAAAATTAAACACGTGTATCGTTCCGGCTTCGTAGTACGAAATTGGAAAAAAAATTACACATTTCATTAAATCATAAATGAAACGATAATCCTTAACGATTAAACTAGAGAGACGAGAGATTATAAATTGCATAACTCCACTAACACCTTGATTAATGAGTTGAGGGGAGAAAATTAAAACGAAAAAGAAAAACATTAACGCATAGAACAGTATCTATGAAATTTACAAATTTTTTCATTCTTTTCAAAATTTCATATTTCTTAATAAAAATTATAAAAACGCGGACTTTCAATATTACTCTTCGCGTGTAACGCGCACATGACTAGATAAAATTATGTATGTGTGTATCTTAAACAAGAGTTGTCGCTCATAGGCATTCTTACTTTGCTCAGATCCACGAAGTAGGGCATTTTTCATCGCGCATCGTATATCATATTTATATACCTCGGACGTACATCTGCAGTTCTTAAAGAACACAAATATACATACCCTTAAAAGTATATGTATATATACTACGTTAAGTTTAAAAAATTAATTCACGAGACAAAAAAAAAGAGGAAAAAATGAGGAACTAAGACTGCAACAACTCCCGAATATTTCCACTTTCAACAAAAAAAATTTTCTCATAGAAATGCAAAATTTACAACCGAAGGAACATTGACGAATCATCGTGTGCTGTCCAGGATAACGATAAAATTGGTAACATGCGCAAATATAACTCGAACAAGTCAATTTCTAATTATTCGTTTTTTTGTTTTTTCATTACTTTATATTTTTGAACAGAAATCTCAAAAAATCTGAAACAGTTATGAAAATTTCTTCTTTTCATAATTTAAAAATTATAATGGAAATTGGAAACAACAAAAAACAAAAGAAAGGTATTTACAAATTACACAGGAATATAAAAGAGAAAAAAAAGAACAACAAAGAAAAAAAATTAGACAACAAAAAAATGGGCAAAAAGTAATATGTGGAATATAAAATGGTAATTACATTTTGTAATAATACATAACTTTATAGTACATCGTCCTTTGAATAAAAGACAACGATTTAAGGCAGTGCGCTTTTTAAGGTGAGTTTTCTTAAAAATCATTATTTTACTAACCATATTACGATACATGCTCTCTTTATAATGGTACTGCACCAAAAAAAAAAACCTTCGAACGTTGAAAAACCTAAACTAATGGAATTGTTTTGGTAAAAGAAAGAACTTACCTAGATATACAAAATCAACACTGGACAAAAAAGAAAAAAAGAAACATAGAATGAAAACATACGAAACGAAACAAAAAGAAAATAATTCTAAAATGTGTGCATTTCATACTGCATACAGTCCCTTAAATACGTACATAATAAATAAATAATGTACCGAATTCATATACATATAATCATATATATAAATATAGATATATATATCCATCAGTACTAATCAAAAATGAAAATTAAAAGCCAAACACCTTTATTACGATATTAGCGTTATTTTAGTGGATTAAAAAATAAGAAATAAAAAAGAACCCTCGAAAACTTATACCATACTTCATTCGCTACTTCGATAAAACTTGAATAAAAAAAAATCGCCCAAGTGGTTACTATGAATTACTTCAACGCTAAAAATTTTCGAAGAAAGGCATAATTTTTTTTCTGATATATGTAGTTTTATAAAACGTGAATTTCGAAAAAATATCAATTTTAAAGGGTCCTCGTCGGACAAAGATGGCGATTATTCATTTCTTGCGAAATTGTAATGCTCGTCGTTACTATAAATACAAAATCGGAGATATGCGGTAGACACTACAGGAGGATAGGTGAAACTCACTGCGAATTTTTTTTAAAAAAAAACAAAAAAAGAAGCGAGGAATGAATGAAACTGATCAAGTCACTAACATGCTTACTCGGGTACAGCTTGTGGCTGATTATAAGGCATTTGACCGTAAGCGTGATACGGCGAAAATGACATTGGTTGGTACTGAAAAGCACAAGCATTTGGTCCAGCAGCTGCGGCCGGAGGCGCTGTTGCTATATTACTCGGCTGAAAGAATTTATGATTAATCAAAGATTGAACGTTTGGATCATTAGAACTGGCGGCGTTGCTGTTGCGATGATTAATCATGTACGATGCTGACGTGGATTGTGGTCCGGTTGCGGTTGCATATATATTGGTGGCTGCGCCAGGTGGTATACCACCGTTTGTTGCAGCATTCAACTGTACCTGTTGTGCCGTGTTGTACATGGTGGCTGCTCCATTAGCGGCATTGCGAGAATTGTAACGTTGCCCATCGTACGAAATAGCGTTGTTGGAGTTTCTACCGGCGCCTCCATTAGTGGATGTTCCTTGATAGTAATACCGATTATTGACAGCTCCGTTTGACGGTGTACCGTGGTGATACTCTTTTCCTTCTACAGTGCCATTATAGCCTCCCTGAAAGTACATAGAATCACAGTTACTCATTTTACATCGCAACGCACGAAACATTCACGTACATTCACACAACATAAATTACTCACGTAATACGACATCGGAGGTTGCATATACTGCCCCTGTTGTACATTATGCATGTACGGTTGTTGATAATTACGAGGTGTTTTGTCGTTATTAGAGCGATACTGATAGGATTGATTTTTGCCACCGATAAAATTTGAATTAGACGACGGGCTGGCATATTTTTCGTATTTCATGGTCGAACCTCCGTTACTAGCGTAAGAGTTTTGAGCATTGTAAACAGTGTTTGCTGAATGAACGCTCCCATTGTTCGGCGATTTATTATAATCCATTTTTACGTTCGTATTCATGTTGTAATTTTTTTTGTACCCGATGTTATTATTGTTATTATTATTATTGTTATTACTTTTACTCATGCTACTATTATTTTGGTATCGATTGTTAGAGGATCCGTCATGATTTTCTTTCTGGTGACGATTTTGCCAGCGTACTCGACCTAATTGCAGAACAGAATTTTAATACACAAGTAATCGTGGAAATAAAGTTGAGGTAAATGCTACGTAATTATGAAATATGCTAAAAAAATTTCGTACATACTTGGAACGTTACTTTTAGCAACGTTTGCTAGCTCAATTAAATTAGGATTAACTTGCTGATCAGCTTCTTTCAAAACGGCAATTAGATCTTTGGCTTGTCTTTGCTTATCTGGTGTGAAAAATGTGATAGCAGTACCGCTTTGCGTTACTCTACCAGTCCTACCGATACGATGGATATAGTCTTCCGATGTATTTGGGTAGTCGTAGTTTATTACGTATTTGATATCTTCAACGTCTGTAAAATAAAGTAATTCAATAAAATATGAGGTATGAAATGAGAATACATTGCAAATTCTGTTGATGAAAGCTAAGATACTGTGAACGTAATTCTTGAAAAATTATTTATCAATCATTCGAAAATTCAATTATCTTTTTGTACAGTGTCTAAATACTCGATATTATGTTAACATTAGTAAGTCAAATGCTATGTGATGAGAAAATTTTTACACACCTAAACCACGAGCTGCTACATCAGTTGCAACTAAAATAGGAGCTTTATTTCCTCTGAACTCTGTAAATGAAATGGGGAAAAAATTACAACCGAAGACCAATAGTATGAATACTCTGTCGAAGCGAATAACGGATAAAACCTATTCTCTATTGTAACAATGAAACTGATTTCAGTATTTCAAGAAAATTTACACACAAAAAACGCTCATCGGAAGTGATGGCTGCATTAGTACGAAGACTATATACATTTGTAATGGAGATAAGACTTCACATGTGAAGGCTTGTACAGCAGAAAAAATATAAAAATAAGGCATTGCATCTACCTGATAACACCGCATCTCTTTCTTGTTGTGATTTGTCACCATGCATACTTATGGCTTGATATCTGAGGAAACTAAATGATAAATTTTTGAAGTTCACATATGATTCTAAATTATAATACAGACCCTTGTTTACGAATCTCGGCCGTCATATCATCAACTTTTTTTCTCGTCTCTACAAATATCAAAGCTTTGAAACCAGGTTCAGTGGATGTTTGTCGGAGTAAAGTAAACAATTTTTGATCTTTCTCGTGCTCTTGTAAAACGTGAACTAATTGGCGAATATTGTGATTGGCTGCTAATTCTAACGAACCGATATTAATGTGTACGTAATCCTTAAGGAAATCTTCAGCAAGAGCTTGAACTTCTTTCGGCCATGTAGCAGACCACATAAGTACTTGTCGATCAGGCTGCAGTGATTAACGAAAAACAAATAATCGAACCAATACATTAAAGCATAACCAAGATACCTGTGGAATTCGAACTAATGCGGGAAATGAAGCTTTGCCGCTAAATACTACACAGCTTGCATCCACATTGTTAAAGAGTGAAGCGTGCAATTTTTCTACTTATCTTTTACTCCCAATAGAAATCAAAAAAACATGCTTTCAGAAATCAACACGTCGGGAGAAAAAACATTGCTTGATTAATCCAAACAAAAGGATTAAGAATGTATTTCATGTTCGAATTTTGGAAAAATAATTCTTTTCCAATTCAAAATTGTTACGGAAACGTACGTACTCTGATTTGTTCGATAATAGTCCTTATTTGAGGTTCAAATCCCATATCCAACATTCTGTCCGCCTCATCCAGAACTAGGTAAGTGCACCGGAATAAATTCGTAGCACCACGTTGCAAAAAATCAATTAGCCTACCAGGGGTAGCTATTACTATCTCAACACCACGTTCCAAGTTTCTAGCCTGAGGAATGGTGAATAAGCATGATATGAAATTGCAACAACAGTTTCCTAAATGAAATTAAACAATGCGATCGTACTTGCGGTCCTTTAGGAGTACCTCCGAATAAGCATGTAGTTCGGATATTTGAATTTTCCAACATATTAGCAACAGTCTGAATTTGTTGAGCTAATTCTCTGGTAGGTGCTAAGATCAAAACGATAGGACCTTCTCCTTTGCTAACACTTTTCTGATGCGTAATATGAATCGCAGCCGGCATCATGTACTGTAATGATTCAATCATAAAAATGTTATTTTTCTATTGATGAAGTATTTTCATAAAAATAATGCACCATTAAAACCATGTGAACAGTTGACTGACTTCGTCACATCTCATACACGTGCAAAGTTAATTAAACTGTTCGATTGATATCACATTCATTGCGGTAAAACATGAACTAACTCAGGTTCACGTTTGTTGAAGCAATGATGTGGGATATTTACAGTAACCTAAGGTAACGAATAAATCTTACAGCTAAAGTTTTTCCTGATCCAGTATGGGCGATTCCGACCAAATCACGCCCACTTAACGCGATTGGCCACGACTGCGCTTGGATTGCAGTTGGTTTTGAAAAACCTTGCGTCATAATTTGCATTATTTCCGGAGGAAATCCAGTTTCTTCAAAAGTTTGACATGGTTTAGGTACGTTTTCACCCTTGACTGTGATTTCCATTTGTTTACAATATTCATCTACCTCCTCCTCACTTCTGAAACAAGTAAAGGTAGAAGTATATACGTGTTTAAGTGCCTAGTTTCCAAGCCACTAAAACTTCTGAAGTTGTTCAGTATACCTTTGAAGTATGGGAGTGTAAAAATTTTTAGGAAAGGATGATAAATTTTTTTTACTCCAGTTAGGTTTGGTGAGTGTCTGTTTGAAATCATTATTTGATTTCACGGGGTAAGTGCTGTAAGCGGGCATTGTATAACTGACATTATGCTGACCGATCCAATACCTAGTTCTGTAATAGGGTGGTTGGGACAAATGGATATCATTCATTTTTCAATCTGAAAATAATAAAATTATTCACTACAGATTATAAAATATTATTGAGAATTACAGCTGAACCGTCTGAATAGTTAACCTATGTTCCTAGACCTAATTTTCAGCATCAAATTAACATTCATTCGTACCACACAAATGACTTCGATAATTAGAATTTTTCTACTATTCACACAGTGCAAGAATTTTGATGTAGTATACTGTAGTGGTAATTATATCTCATCCATAAAAAATAGTAGTCTTTCAAGTCAGAACGTAACATAAGAAACAATTGAGCTCAGTGAAAGTCACATTGTGATTCAATTTGAAGCAATGAAAAATACTGTGAACACCAACTAAAATCAAGTAACTAGATTACACATTCAAAACTTATTAACACTTACAATTTGAAATGACGGAGTAGCGACTAAACCAATTAAATCAACGACTTTGTCCGAATGTCCGAGAACGTAGATTTAGTCTAAAATAAAATGGAGACTGAAAATTCGAAGAATTAAGATAAAGATACACATCATCAATATTGACCAATCATGAATATCACAAATAAAATATTTCAGAATTTACA
This sequence comes from Ferrisia virgata, assembly GCA_900060175.1. Classification (NCBI taxonomy): domain Eukaryota; kingdom Metazoa; phylum Arthropoda; class Insecta; order Hemiptera; family Pseudococcidae; genus Ferrisia; species Ferrisia virgata. Next base: position 8,420 of record FIZR01004475.1, read on the forward strand.
TTTCGCAGAGATGACTAAGTTCACTGCGCCTGTGTTCTTCAGTTTACTTCAGTGAAAGTGAACTTATTGAACGAATCACGTCCACGGTCAATTAACAGAACACTATCATGAACAAATCAAATTATTTTACAAGAAAATGAGCTAGGAAGTTGAAATTTGGTATGTACATTTAGTTGGGACCCTAGATGTGCCTTTTGGGAATTTCAACTTTTTAGCTCTCTTACACTCTCTCAAAACCCCAAAAAAATAAAAATTGGTTTTAGATAGAAAAAATTGTGGCAAATACATTACAAAAAAGTTAAATGAAGAACGAAGAACGATGGAAAATTTATGTTTTCTCGTTTCCATTCTCGTTCTTTTGAAACATTCCCCTTTGTTCTTCCCTAGTTCTTCAAGAATCTCAAGTTGGTTGTCCGTTCTCATTCTTGAGAACGTTGGCATTCTCATGAAAAATGCGTTCGAACGCGTTCTTCGTTTTCGTTCTTGCTCCGTTCTTGCAGCACTGAACATAACGTGACCAAATGAAGAGCTCTTATCATTTTTTTTTTATATGCAAAAGGGTCTTGATTTGCACTGAACCGAAACCATAACTGCTAAACGAATGATTGAAATCTTTGTAACGTGTTTGAACGCATTTTTCATGAGAATGCCAACATTCTCGAGAACGAGGACAGACAACTTGAGATTTTTGAAGAACAAGGGAAGAACAAAGGTGAATGTTTTAAAAGAACGAGAACGGGAACAAGAACGCATAAATTTTCTTACGTTCTGGTAAATGATTTTAATGTTCAAAAAAAAAAAATAAATAAAAATAAACATCTGACATTGCCAAAAAAGTCTTAATGATCTTTTAGTACCTTAAAACAGATTTTGTTGATCCTATCCGCTGTTGGTTTTAAGACTGTAATAATCAGGTTTTAATTGGCAATGACAGAAAATCGGAGAACGAACAGGAACGCTCATTGAACGAAGTGAAGTTAATGAACGCTCTTGAAAAGAACGAAGTTGGAACTCGTCAGAACGAGAACGGGTTCATTAAGAACGGAACACGGTACGTTCTTGCAATACTGCCATTACCCATGGATACATTACTTACATTCTGAACTTCATCCAAATCCAAGGATTTTTCGCCGAGAAATTTGGGAAAACAAGATTGTTTTTTGCGAGCATTGATAAATTCAAAACCTAAAAAAAATTACGAATATTGCTTTAAAAATCATTTTATAAAGCATTACCGATCAAAAAAATTGTCCGATTCAATGATACTTTTTGGGAAAAAGGATAATCTTACAACATTATGCTTGTTTGTAAAAACTGCGGCTTATGCAACCCTCAACACCTAAAGCATCACTTTAAAATTAGAGGTGCGCGCCGATGAAGGGTCGCGGCGCGTTGCTTTCGGCCGATACTATCGGCGGCGGCTAATTATCTGGCTGGCGGCAGCTCAGCCGGCTTTTTCCATTGATTTTCAATACAAAAATACGCAAAAATTTAATGCCAAGTTTTTTTTTATTAAAAAATTTTCAATTTTAAAATCACGTCAAAAATGCTTATGATCTCATGGTACAAAATTTAGTAAGAAAAGAGCTCTCTGACAAGACTATCAACCAAAGAATAAACTGAAAATATGTTAGAAGTGATGCAGGCATATGGTTCAAATCTGAGGGAAAAGACGATCGGCTGAGCCGATTAAATTTTTCGGCAGTGACGGCGCAAAAAATCCCAAATTGAAATGACAAATAATTTGTTCTTTTATTGAGAACGAAAACGGAATGGGAACAGAACGAGAACACTTACATACGAAGAATGGGAACAGGAATAGAGAGAGAACGCTTTTTTTGAGAACGGAAACGAGAACTTTTAAAATATATTCTTGTAACTCAGTATATTTTTTTTTTGAGTATTATTAATCAAAGGTATTTTTATGAAAGCAAAGCACCGTGAGGTTGTATGCACCAGCGCGCTCCACAAGAGACAGGACAGTTTACTAGGCAAAATGAGATTTTTTGTCGTTGAAGAGCTCCGTCCAGTCTTCTGCTCAAAAAAATGTGAACTCCGGTATCACTAATAAAAACGGTAAAAATAAAGTACCGTAAGTTGTATTTTTTCTTTACATTCAATACACATTAAAAATTCCATATTGGATACGTTTTTAGGAAAATGTCAGTTTCTCGGATTAAATATCACAAGAATTAAAAATTTACATATTCTCAAAGACAAAATAAAAAGCTCTGTTAAAAAACAGTTCATGTTTAATCCTTTGCTCAATACTCGCTATTCGCGCTTCAAAATTCAATAAAATTTAGCAATAAAAGAAAAAAATCATTTATCGCCACTGATAAAATCTAAAAATATTTACAGCTTTTGTATTTAACGCACAAAAATAAAAAATTACAACAAAATGACTCGTGAAAATTAAAATCTTCTATAGAAACGATTATTTCCTCCGTAACCTCGATTTTGATTACCATACCATTTGTTACTTCCTCCATACTTATTGTTGCCACCTAGAAAATCAATACAATTCAACAATCAGGATTTAACAAATGAAACGAATTCAAAAAAGAAACACGTACCATAAGATGCCATTTCAGCTAATTGTGGGTTAATCTGTTGATTCGCTTCCTTCAGCACATCAATAAGATCTTTGGCGAGTCTGCTATTATTTTTGGTAAAAAACGCGTAGGAGGTACCAGTTTGTGATGACCTACCAGTTCTTCCTATTCTATGGATATAATCTTCTGATGAATTGGGGAAATCGTAATTAATCACATACTTCACATCATCGACATCTATGTAGAAAAAAAACGTTAAAACGCATACATAATTATACTCTGTTCAATTTAAATTGAGTCCTGGTTATCAGAACAAAAATCGAACAATATGGTATAAACCAATTAGATCGCTAGAAATCTGCTTGATATTGGATTTATTACAAGCATATTGGTTGATAATAATTATGTTTGCAGTTGTGAGAGCTCAATTTAAACTGAACGGACTATAAGGAAATTTAACTACTACATTAAGGAGGCGCTTGAGTGGTCCACTAGAGCACACCTTTAAACTAGCCAATTAGAAACACTCCTTTGAAAAACAAAACAATTGATTTTTCCACTCTTACATGGTAAATATGATGAAGAATTACATTTCAATTTTGAACATCAATACGTAAGTACTTAGATATACTAAAAAAAAAAAAAAAACAAAAAAAAAACAATAAAAATCAAACCTCCGGTAACGACAGATGATCCAGTATCCTGTTCTAAGCTTGTAATCATAAAATGAGCCATTCAAAATCCACTTGTCACACATACTTTCGTGATATTAATAATGGAAACACCGTAGCATCGCCCCCTCGAGATTCATTCGAATGGCTCCTTTATTTACAACGGCATAGCGCGTATGTTCAAGTCGCGCATTTGTTTATTCGTATAACTTTAGTTGGATCGGAGAAAAAATATCAAATAGATAGGGAAACAAGAAAAATATAGAAAACTCTTCATAAAATAAGATCCCAGACCGTATAGAACAGGCATCCGGCACGTTGCCGCGTACTGGATTCATCAGCCAAACACCCTCGGAAACTCTTCATTACGAACCAGAGGCACCTCCTTTATTATGTTTAACAAATGTATATACTTTTTTATAAGAGTGCCTCTGAAATAAAAAACCAAAATACAGACCACCAGATTAATCTTCTCAGGCATATTGCATGAAACAGTATATTAATTACTTAAAATTTGGAACTATTCAAATTGTGCCAATTCACCATGAGAAAAAACAACAATACATCGTAGATACACCGTCACTAACTACATTAAAGAACCAAGAAAAAGGTTCTTAAAAATTATTAGAATACCAAACAAACATAATGTAATATTACCTAATCCACGAGCAGCTACATCAGTAGCTACCAAGACCGCTGCTCTACCATTACGAAAAGCTGTTTAAACAAAGTTTCATTAAAACTTCAACACAAATATAACCGCACCTCATGGGGAATAAAATCTCTTACCGTTCAAACTGTAATCTCGATCAGTTTGGGACTTATCTCCATGAATACCAACAACAGGAACACTGTACGTCAACAGAAATTAAACATCGCACATTAGCTCAAAATATAATAATTGAAAGAAGCTCAATAATAACGTACCCAACTGATCTTATCTTTCTAGTCAGTGCGTCTACTTTTTTTTTAGTTTCTGCGAATATAATAGTTTTATTTTCTTCTTGATTGCCAATTTCTTCCAACAAATCCATTAATCTGAAAAAGAAACACGTGTAATATTATATTATACTGCATCACAGCTAATGAATACTTCATCTTCAAACACGTACTTATTTTCTTTTTCATCTTCAGAGCAAACTTCCACGTGTTGTTTGATATTGTGATTAGCGGCTAATGTCAAAGAACCAACATTCAATTGAATATACTTTTTGTGAAGGAAATCTTCCGCTAGTGTGCGCACTTCTTTAGGCCATGTGGCTGACCACATTAATACTTGACGATCGGGCTAAAAAAATATACTTCATAACAACCAGCAATACAAATTTATACACGTATTTGTTTTGCTTACACGAATCTGTTCGATAATTTTTCTTATTTGAGGTTCAAAGCCCATATCTAACATACGATCAGCTTCATCTAATACTAAATAAGTAGTTCTTTTCAAATTTGTGGCGTTTGTCTGAAGAAAATCAAGTAAGCGACCAGGAGTAGCGATCACGATTTCTTTGCCTACCATCAAATCACGAGCCTATCAAAAAAGTAACAGTAATAAATAATAATGGAATACGGATAATGAACAGTTCATACTGAGAAACCGTTCTCGAAAAAGGGATGAAAATTATTCCAAAGAACAACATTCCGGCTGAATCATATAATTAGGTTACCAAAGAATGGCGGTACATTTTCCTGCTCATAACTGTAAAGTAATTTGATAATCAAGAAAGAATAAACTAGATGACGAATTGACTTTTTTTTTTTATACTAGAGCCATATAACACACTTTATGGTCTTGATTTAGCAAATTTCGCTACTGCATATTAGTTACAAACGGTCAAGTGTTGATATTCAAAAGCAAACAAAGTAAATACGAAATAAATATGGCGGACATGTGTTATACCTCTATCTTTAGTACCCTAATATGATAATTAGTGTGAATCAAGTAGTACAGAAAAGACTAGAACTCCCACTTCCAATGCTCAAATTCATTCTAAATTGACCACTAGGTAAGCGTTCCTCGTGTTGCCATGCCGCCACTCTGAAAAAGTTTTAATCTTGATTTCAGAGACGTCCAAGACGCATAGCGACACCATCGCTTGAACATGAACTAATCTGCATATTCAGTTATTTAATACACAGTGGGAGTACAAGCTTTTTCTATGATACTTTCGTCTGAATCAAGAAGCACGAAATAAAAACATACCTGCGGGCCTTTAGCTGCTCCACCAAAAATACACGTAGATCGTACATGAGTAGAAGTTCCATATTGAGAAGCTACGACTTTGATCTGTTGAGCTAATTCTCTAGTCGGAGCAAGTACTAATACAATTGGGCCATCTCCGCGTTGCAAACGAGGTTGATTATTGATATGAACTATAGCGGGTAACATATACTAAAAGCATATAAATAAAAAATTAATGCAATCATGAATAATGAACGAAGCAGTAACAGGAAAGCGCTTCAAGACTCACAGCTAAAGTTTTTCCGGATCCAGTTTGAGCTACTCCTACCATATTGTATCCACTCATAGCAATAGGCCATCCTTGAGCTTGAATAACAGTTGGTGTTTCAAAACCTTCTCGCCTAGAGATACGATACAGAACACACAATTACAACTATACATTTCAAGAAGTTCGATAGAGAACAAAAGTACATTACTTCAAAATATCATTGACATAATCTGGAAAATTGGCTTCGGTAAAATGTTGAATAGGCTTTGGAATTTCAAATCCAGCCGGACAAGACACAGTTATATTATGTTTCTGTCTGTATTCCAGGACTTCTTCGTCAGATCTGAGAAACATTAGTGTAAATAAACACAATAGTTAGTAACTCGCATTAAAGCAGGGATGTACTTTGTGAGAGGGATGAGTCCATTGTACGTTTGGAAAATTGACCAGTTCATTGAATACTTCTGCCTACAAGTTGGCATAAAAAGAAAAAAATTGGAACAAACCTTTTGGTTAACTGATTGCTAAGAACATTGTAATATCAAAAGTGAAAATATCCGAAATTTTTTCTATTTAACAGAATTATATCAAAATAATGAAGTAGATTGTACATGAGATTTTACTGCTTGTCTTCCACGCCCATCCTCCTACGAAGGTTATTCGTTGCGTCCCCAACACTAAAATGGTGTGCAAATAATTTGGGCAACGGAAAAGCAAAATAGTTCCTTAGTTCTCAAACTCTGTTTTATTCAACATTTTGACATTCAGGATCATTCAATTTTTTTAAAATATGAGTAAATAGATTCATTTTACAGCAACCGTTCAACTTTTTTAGTTTCTATACCGACAGAAAACAAAAAATAATGAAAAGGAAAACGTAACTGAAAATTTCTGTTTCCGTCATACGATTCTCCTGCACACACACCACAAAAGTGGAGAGTTGTATAGAAATTAATGACGGGTTTTAATACAAACCAAAGGGCAACAAATTTTTGATTGCATATTGGTTGGTTTAATCACTTTAAGATATGAAAACTTCGTATTCAAGTGAACAGCTGATATCTCACTTTATCATAATTATTAGATGATTACCTTCTCTCCACGTTTTCATGAGGAACATAGAAATCTTTCTTGAATGGTTTCAACGTTACAGAATTCCAGTCAGGTATCATTAGATCTTCAGTGCTTAAAGCATACTTGGTTTTTTTGGCGAAGCCACCAAAACCATCACGACTACCGCCGGAACGACCACCGAATGAGCGTTTTTGTATTCCCCCAGGTTTCTGCATACCAAATTTCTTATTAGGCGATCTGTCGTTATTAAAATATTTGACCATCTTGCAACTGAAATAACGTGAAATCAACAAGTCATACAAAGAGAGAAAATTGGGACAATTTACAGGCATTGAAGTAATGCTAACGTAAAGTAGACTGACGATACATAAACATAAGACTAATATCAAAAATATCAAAGTTTAAGGGTTTATACTACTTACGCGTTTGAGATAACAGGTGCGGTAGAGATGAAACCACGTGTCGCTATACAACCTAAAAAACATATTTATTACTACACAGATGATATCAATGAATACATCTGAAATGGAAGGAAATAACATCATGCCGAAGGTGGAAATTATGAAACTACAACTTCAGCATAGATGTGATTACAAAAGAAAATTTACTTACGTAACATATTTTTACAAGACTTCAACTTACCACGATAACACAACTTTTGAAAATTAAAAATAAATGGAACGCGATCGGGTGTAATCGAATTCGAAAATCCAAAATGTTGGATGGTGAAAAGAAAAGAGGAACGACGCAAATGGTACAACCAAACGACCTTAAAATTTCAAGGCACTATAATATAAGTCTAATCTCTGATGTCTAACTAATGCATGATGCAACAATTTTTGTGAAGGAAAATTTATTTTTGATTATAAATTTTAACAACACTGCAACAAACGTTACTATGGGGGTTGCAATGGAGCATCCTTATACTTACTCCATATGTCAAAATATTTCTACCTTGCGATATGGCACTGTCACAGAATATAAATCTACATACTGAACCTACCTAGCGCCAGCCGATAGTTCGCATCATCATCTGGTTGGGAATTTTTGGTCTGTGAGATGAACCTGTTTCTCAGGCCGGAGGATAGCCTTTGCAAGTGCGCATTACGTAATACTGGCACTTGTCACCTTATATACGTCTCTTCGTGTCGTTGTCGTGAAAGTTCATTATTAGTGGTGTCGTTTTTAAACGTTCGTATATTCTCTTCATGAGGGTACCCTGTAATAAATACTTGACGCCGCCTATTGCGGAATCCATAGGGGAACAGTGAGTAATTTGCTACCGATTTACATATTTACATAAGAAAAATCTGCACAAATCCAGGCAGATTTCACGGGTCGCTTAAGTTCTCGCCCTCAGCTCAAACGATCGTCTTTTCCCCAAATTTGAACCATATGCCTACATCATTTTTAGCATATTTTGAGTTTATTCTTTGGTTGATAATCTTGTCTGAAAGCTTTTTCTTTCTTACTGAATTTTGTACCATGAGACCAAGGGTGGAAAACTCTCACTATTCAAGTTATTGTTATGATTCAGTTACTGTTTGGCAGAGTTGAAGTACTTTTAATTTCAGTATAGGTTTTGAGTTTCAGGTTATGATGGAGGATAGTTTGAGTTACAAGTTATTCCAAGTTAATTACCAGTTAATTGTTGAAATCTACAATTTTTAAAATTTAAATCAACTATTATTATTTGTGTGGTATGTTTCATGTTTATGTTGTACATGTTATTGAATTAAGTAATTGTGATTATTTGCTGACTTTTTTAGGATGTGATTAATGCGTTGGAAAGATAAATATTGCATTTATCGTCTACTTACAACACTGGGAAATGAAAAAGATGGTGAGTTGATATCGGACCTCAAAATTGCATTAAGAACTAGAAATAAAAAACGATATTGCGTTTTAATTAAAATGAAACAAAACATCGATTTCAAAGCTTCTAATGTAAAAATTTTATCATGTACTTTTGTAGCTGTAAAGTTACTGTTGAAGTTTTTAAAATTTTATGAATTGAATTGAAATAAATAAATTATAAAATAAAACACAACACAATATAAAAGTAAAGATGTTAAGAGCATTTAGAACAACTTGGAACAACACTATTCATTTATTATTTTAGAATAGTATCGTACATCATCCTAAACAAAACAAAAATCAAAAATGAGTGGTAACTGATTGAAAATTAATTTGAGTTTCAGTTTCAGTTTTGAACTTTGAATGAAACATTTCTGGCTTAAGTTCAGTTACAGTTCCAGAAAAATTTGATTTGAAGATTAATAGTTGTTAGCAATCTATTCAAAAATTTGAGTTGGTTCGCAATTAGCAGTTTTCAGTTTTCAATCTCAAAGCAATAAATTAACTTCGTACGAAATTAGCCGTTAAATTGTTGATTGTTTTGTTCCCATCCGTTTCTCTCTATTTAAAATCGTTTTGTTCTCTCCTTTTCGGCCCTCTCTCAAACCTTGCTTATAGTTAGTCCGTTCTAATCTTTAAGAACTCCCAAAGGTCAAAGGTGCCAATCCGTACCACTCGAATCATTTCGTTCATGAACGGGTCATCTCTTATCACTTGCTGTAGGAGGGAAAATGGAGGTTGGTACTTTGTGTTGAATACTTTTTATTTTTTCGTCTATTTCATCTAAATTTGAAATTTTTGACAAGAGTAGTAGTATAAATTGTGTAGTGTACGTTTCTGGATCTGCCTTAAGTCATCCTTTCTGGGCTATGTAATGACAATTCTTTCGAAATTACATTCTTTCAAGAGTACTTTCGGCCTAAATGTTTCTAGGTATTTTAGTACTGTTAGTAATAACCGACTAAAGTCGAATGTTGGAAATTTTCTTCAGAAAATACCGAAAAAGGGCAGTAATTTTATTATTCCTCGCAAATATTCCCAAGAACAACTTCATAAGGCTAAAACATGGTGTTATTATTTCATTGCATTGACCATTACCATCACTGGTATAGGATTTGCTGCCGTTCCCCTGTTCAACGCGTATTGTCAGGTATTTACGAATTCCCATATTAAATAGTGGAAGTTTGTGTATACCGTTCGTTTTTTCAGGTGAGTAATTATGCCGGCACCATTAATATTGATTTTAAAAGAGATAAAACCAAAAGCTTACGCCGAGTTGAAGATCGTGAGTTGACCATCATATTTAACGCTGATAAAAGTTCATTACTTCAATGGAATTTTCAACCTTTGCAGTCTGAAGTCAAGGTAACTCAGCATTTTTATAGCATCTGTATGTAAAACCGTATCATTAGTTGTCGACAATTGCGGGTTTTAATGAGTGACGAAAGATAATAATTTTTCAGAATGTGGAAAAGTTTGTTTTGAAATTGAACTTCTCATGAAACAACACTTATGAATTTGAAAATCTGAACAATGGTTCTTTTCAGGTTGTTCCTGGGGAAACTGTTCTAGCGTTTTATTCCGCTCAAAATCCAACAGACAACCCGGTTAGTGGAATAAGTACATATAACGTGGTCCCTTATGAAGCGGGACAGTATTTTAACAAAATTCAGTGTTTCTGTTTTGATGAACAACAACTCAATCCTCACGAACAGGTATAATGACAAACATTAGGCTGTATAGATCTGTAATGAATATATAACCTTACAACTATTGTGATTGAATCTATAAAATAGTTAATGTACTGTTTAATAGGTCGATATGCCAGTGTTTTTTTACATTGATCCAGAAATAGTCAAAGATCCAATTATGCAAAATGTTGATACCATCACATTATCGTATACTTTCTTCGAAGCCATGGAAGGACTCGATTTACCATTTATAGAAAAAGAAAAATTGTGATTAGTTCGTTGATTAGTAAATATTGTTTTTCGTTTTCAAAATTCATTCATATTTCAATTGCATAGCATTTTCATTATTGGAGTTATTCTTTTATTTATCCGTGGGAAAGCGAAGTATAGTTCTTATATTTTTCAAAATACTGGCAAAAATTTAAAATAGTGTAAAAATATGTGCGAAAGTTTAGAACGTAGTGAATTTGTGCAAGGTGCAGATTCGTACTATCGCTGTAATCCTTCTTATCAAAGATACCAATCTGCTGTAAATGAAATTCCAGTTTGTTCGGCAGTAGACTATTGCCACGCAGCAGCATTTAGACTTAGATTACCCGGCTGTGAATCTTTGAACGAGCAAAATGAATACCTGGCTTTTATCATACCGCGAAAACCCCAAGAAAAGAAGTCACCTTCGCCTAAACCGGTAGAATGTGATTCTCGTTACGAGGAGAAAAATAATACCAGTAAAACAAATTACGTCCCTAAAAGTTTACCTCGTTGTAGATGGAATACTGAATATCGTAGTACCATTGATGATTGTGCTAAAAAACGTATGTCTATTCAAACGAAATGTGCTCGAAGTCCCACGTACGTTGCAAAACGCTGTTCTGATAATGTTTCACCACAACCTTGCACTCAAACAAGTACCAGGCGTATCGTTGAAACGCCTAATTTTGCAGTCCAGCGTCCGATACGTACATCAAATTCGTGTCGTAACGATAAACTTCAAAACTGGCAGCGGAAAAAATTTTGTAGTAACATTGAGGTAGACGAATCATTTTTGAAAGAAACGTCCGTTCCAAAATCGATTACACACGAAGGAAATTGCAACCAACGGAGAGTATCTCCGCAGTTTAATGATATTTCTGGTAAACGGCCGTTGAATAAATGTTTTCCTATAGAAGGTAGCACTGCGAACGAAGAAACTTTTCAAAAAAGTAATTGTAGACCGATGCCTAGATGTCAATTTCGAACTTGTAGTTGATTAACCCTAAGTTACACTGAGAATAAATTATTTATTTTCAGTTTTAAATTGAAATTACAACTAAAATTTCAACACATATCGAATAAATTCATAATTTACACACATACGTTACATACTTATCACAGCCATATCGTTTTAAATTAAAGAATTTCATTCGCTGTATACTTTATTCCAGCTGTCTGTCTTTTTACTTTCGGGTCCGATAACCACCTTTGAATGCATCGTCAAATCATTCAGGTATTTCAAAGCGACAATCAACAATGTCTCTCTATTCACAGCGAGGAGTCTTAATCTATGATTTGAGAATACTTCATCGGAAACGCCATTCGCAAACCATCGCATACCTTCTTCATAAGGAGGAGTCGGTGCATCCAAGTCACGAAAAACTCCTAATTTGGCTTCGTCGATATCGGCATCCGTAAATTCGTTCTTTAGCATCCATTCGCCAGCCTGATCGAAAATATCTGCGGTCTCAATGTTATTTGGATCTCTATACGAAAAAAACTGAATGGTTCCACCCACGTTTAGCTTGACTCCAGCTCCGTAAGCCCCAAACCGTTCTCTTATCAGAGGCAGCAGGTACCGGCTCGTTAATAACTTGCATAAAACTCTCAAAGAGGCGAAATCTGAATGGTTGTAAGGCACCGCTGGTATAGCTTTAGCAACATAATTCACGTCGAACGGTAAAACGAAATGGTAATTTGAAGGTGAATTGTCGACAGGTAATGTTGATTCAATAGCGTTGTCGTAGTCGCTGGGAATTTGAGATAGAAATTTTTCCAAGCTTTTGAACGCGGTATTATTGTTGTCTGATAAATTCAGAGAGCAACGAATGCGTTTCTTGTTTAGTACGATGTCGGCAATTTTCTTCATATCATTCAAGGTGGACGTTAAATTTTCATTATTGGCGATATCCTTCATTGTTTTGACGTAAGTCAATCCTTCAAACTGTTCCATTCTAAATAAGGACGGACTAACGCGAGACGCTGCGTTGAGCATTGCATACAAATGCCCCGAACCAGCAACATCGTTGACCAAATCACCAGCAATATTACGTACAAGAGTGGTGAATCTAGATAAATTGCTCAAGTTTACCTCATTAAACAACATCGACCAAAGATCAAACATACTCTCTGAATTTTTATTCAAGCAGCGAGATTCTAACAACAAGTTTTCTTCGAATATTCCGTCTTTATCAACACTGTTGATAATGTGAACCGAAAAATTCAAACCACCCGTTTTACTTTGAATAAGTTGATCGAAAATACCGTATTCATATTTTTCAGTTCCCATCTGCGATATTATTTGAGCGAATAACGGTGTGATGGGTTTTAAATCATCAGGTACATCGAAGATGTTCAGTAATGATCTGAAATAGGTAACACCGTTCGTAGGGACATAACAAATCTGAACAGGTATCTGCGACGGTACCACTAAATCAACTTTATTGATTTCTTTGCTGATATCTGATATTTTCAGCGACGGTAAACAAGATAAATCTTCTTTGCGAGTTTGTTCGTCCCGCAATTCCAGACCGATTTTGAAAATTTCTTGTAATTCCGCTTCAGAAATACTAGATAGTTTTGATTGTAATAAATCGGTCTCTCGTTTTTTCATTTTTTCATTATACTGCGAATCTGGAGACATTGTTAAAATCAAATGATGGTTATTGCATTTGAAGTACTCATCGATGAATTTTTGCAAGTAATGCTTGTCGTTTGCTACATTGCTCCGAAATCTAGAAATATGTTGAGAGATATTTAAAGCTTCTGCTAAGTTACCGTCGTGATTCCAAAGAGGAGCCATGCTGAATAATAAGTTGAGTCCAAAATTAGCGCTCTGATGTTTAACGCTCAATTCAGCTCCATGCAAAATATTCTCCACATTAGTTTGGTCGAAACCATTTTGAACACATTTGTCCAATGTGTCGTACACAATTTTTTCAACTCTATCGAAGTCTGCTGGGCGAATACCTTGTAATCCAACAGAGAACGTAGTATCACGGGTATGCGTATCGTACCCCGTACCCGGAGAATATCCACATCCGATATTCGATTCTATTAGATTTTTATGAAATGGCGAAGTAGGTCCTTCAATCATTAACTGCGAAATCACTCTAGTAACGAAAAGTTGATGTACATCTCGAACATCGCAACACAAGTAAGTAACTCCAAGAATTGACTGTTTTTCAACATCGGTTGCTAATGGATCATGTTTACCAGCGATATGCTTCTTCCTTGGCTGTTCCCAGCGTGGTTCAGGTGGTACAGCTGTGTTTTCGCGAAAAGTCGGTCTATTATCATAATTCTGAAGGTATTGTTCATTAATGAATTTCAAATGTCCGACTAAGTTGAAATTACCATAAGAATAAATTTGCGCATTTGATGGATGGTAATGATTTTGATGAAAATGGACCAGCTTTTCATGAGTTAAATTAGGAATTTCCAACGGGTTTCCGCCAGAGTTTACACTGTACGTATGACTCGGTAGCACGTAATTTAACATATGTTCCATAAATATGTTTTGATTTTCAGAATATACTCCTTTCATCTCGTTGAAAACAACTCCTTTGAAAATAATAGGCGATTTAGGATCTGTTACGTCCTCATGCTCCAAACGCCAACCTTCCAATTTGAAATCATGCTGCCTCAACTTCGGACGAAATACTGCATCCAAATAAACAGACATTAAATTATAATAGTCTGTGTAATTTTGCGTTGCAAATGGATACATAGTAAAATCAGGATATGTCATTGCATTCAGAAAAGTAGCCAGCGATCTATTCAACATTTTGAAAAATGGATCTCTACACGGATATTTTTCGCTGCCGAATAGAACCAAATGTTCCAAAATATGAGGTAATCCAGTCGAATCGAAAGGTGTGGTCCTAAACGCAATCGAAAAAGCATTATTATTATCGTTTCTTTGAACGTGAGCATATTTTGCTCCAGTGTTAATATGATCAAGTTGAATCAAGCTACAATGGAAATCTGGAATTTTCACGACTTGATGTACTCGGAAACCTTCTATAACAGAGCCTTCTTTAAAATCTGTGCTGTTTTGAACGCTTGTCACCGGTTGCACACAACTTCTATGTCGAACACCATTTGAAAAATTCAGTTTACCGGTTCGAGAACTCATTAGGATCGCAAGCTTTTTAAATGCTGGACTTGTACGCCAATACATGATTATTGGTCTGTAAAATAATTGTTTTCAACAATAATATTTGTATCTGTTTGTAAATAATAAAGAATTTATATCAAGACGTTACTTCGAAGGAATCAAGATTCAACTTATCCCCTTATCCAAGGAATAAAAAATATGCAGACCTTATCTTCCTTCCTGCTAATGTTTTGTTTTCGAAAGAACGGTAAATTATTTCTCCATATCTTTTCTTCAAGTTCAGCGAGAATATGTATCAAGATATTACACGAATTTGAACTTCAATAGCGAACCATCACACACAGAACATGGTACATTCATGTTGTATTCTTTTCCTACGTGATAACCGTAATGCGGCTTGATAACAGAAGTTGCCCCCCTCTCGTGTTCCTTGTGTACTAGTTATGGTTCAATGGTTATTAGTTCTTTACGAATTTTAACGTATATAATGCGAAGATTCCACCCAATCTTTATTGGTAATTTTTTGACAAAAATTTCTCCACACAGGATAGTATGCAACATTTGCTGCTGATTTGCCAATTCCTATCAACGAAACTTGTATTAGTACCCCTTGTACATATATGCATGGTAGTAAAAATTTGAGAATTGGTATCAAATCAATGCAACAACGAAAATCTAAAAAAAAAAAAACAAAAAAAAATCGTAATTTGTCAAGTATTTTAGTTATACTGTTCTGGTAATAATTTTATTTTAGTCGAAATGTACCACTGTACTAGTGACATTTTTTCATTTTTTCATTACCATTAAATTCGATAATGGAGGTTCTACTACTAAAAATTTTCAACGTGGGACGATATACAAATCAATCGACAAAAATCAAAAAACAAAAATCAATTTATTATTTAAAAAAGTTGGATAAAAAAATTTAAATTTCACTAAGACCAATCAATCACAAATTGGAATAAGTACATTTAAACAAATTACTACTGAAAGAGAAAAAAACACGGATGTAATACGAATAGTTTGATCATTGAGAGTATAAATTATATTAGCGATTGTCATACAAAATACGATGAATATTAATAACAGCTACAAAATTATTTTCAAAAATTCTTCGTTGAGGTTCTGGAAACCAGTCAGCTTCAGTTTTCGGTAATGTTTTTAAAGATTTCTTCAACTGAGTGTTCTTAAGGTTCAATCGTTTCAGTTTATCCAACATTTTTTCGATTTGCTGTTGAAACGAGTAAAGACTTCCAATAATCTAGAAAAATGAATCAGCAAAAAGTAGTGCATTTAAAAACTGGTAAACGGTTATGCTGTACTTCAATTTTATTGCATACAAACTACACAGCTCAACTACAGCTGTATACACTGAAACAAACGGCATATAAACATACCTGAGCAGCAGTATTATCTTGACATAATAACCACAGCAAAGTCGCTGCATACCGAAACACTGGTATCTGTGTTTTATCGTGAGTTATTTTCATGATGTGTAAAATAAGAAAAATATCATCCACTTTGTTGATCTTGAAATGAAATCAAAATATTACAAGTTGGAGTATAACAAAAATGATAACAGTTCAACTTCAATTTCTTACCGTTTTCCACAATACAATTTTCGTTGGTTTATGTCTAGCTAAATTAATGAGGATACTGCATCCAGCACGATAAATTTCTAAAGAAGGTTCTGAACGATTTCCCCTAGCCATTAAATTGAATATAATAGGAATAATATGTTCCGCAGCTACCCCTTCGCATAATTTAGCCGATAACATCGTAACAGATTCTAAAATAAGGATTATTTTTAGCAAGTCCGCAAATTGTAGCTTTCGTTTTATGGAGTCAACGAATACCTAAATTCCACAGGGCATGAGTAATAACGTCATACATATCGCTGGTTTTCAACTGCAAAATAGCTTTTTCACAGCGTTTTTCAAGAGTAACTCTAGTATCCAGATTGGAATGTGGCTTTTTTACAATTGTGATGGAATTTTGTATCTTGATTTTTTTTCGCACTTGAAATCCTCGCCAATAAGCCTAGAAATTAAAATGCACATTAACACGCAAAAATACAAGTTATCATCAATAAAGGTTGAAAGGAAAATACTTGAATTTTAATCGCGGCATGTGTTTTCGCTGCTAGGATTTCTAATACGTGGATACGCAATCGTTTTTGCAAAGTACAAACTTGTAATTTTCTTCGAAAACGTCTCTGAATGAATATAGTTGAAATTTTCAAAGCTATAAATTCCATTCGGTTTAGAACAGCAATTGCTACAGAATCAATTTTACTTAGCATAAGATGAGAAGAACTAATCTTTGTCGTTTCTAAAGCTAGATTATTAAATTTCAAGCTGCTGTTTTTCATTAATTTTTCCAATAATTTATTTGTTTGTTTGGTAATTCTGTATCGATTTTGAATGATGCAAGTAATGTACTTCAGTTTTAAAAAATTTATTCGATACGATCGCATTTCTTTTGAATTTCTATATTTGCGCTGTATCGTAATAGTTGCTTTTCTTTGAATTAAAAACATTCTTCGAGCGACTCGAGTGCGGAACCAATTTTGAATAACTATAGCCGCGTTTTTAAAGCGTAGAAATTTGCTTCTAATTTTCTGCGACATTTTCAAAGCTCTATATTTGCTCTGAATCGTAATGGTGGCTTTTTTAATGTTAATAAACTGTCTATGTTGTATTCTTGCTAATCGATTAGTCCTAAATATTTTTTGAACCGTTAATGCTGCTGATTTTAACGATAAATATGCTTCACGATCTTTACGCGCGAATTTTTTAGCTTTATATAGTCTTTGAATGAATACAGTCACGCTTTTGAGACGAATAAAATAATTACGTTTGCAACGCATCAGTGAAATTGCTCGAAATTTTCGTTGTATAATGATGGCGTATTTTTTCAAATCTAAGAATTTGGTTCGTTGCAACCTCATCGTTCGATTGGCTTTGAACGTTCTCTGTAGAAAAATTACTATATTTCTCAATTTAAGATAAGCATTTCTTTGCATTTTCATCGCTGAATTCGCTTTGAACTTTTGTTGAACAAAAATACAAATATTCTTCAACTTTAGGTATTGTTGTCTGTCCTTTTTCATGAGTAGAGTGGCTTTAAATTTACGCTGTATTAAAAGCACTGCAGATTTAATTTTGTTGTATCGTGCTAGTTCTTCTTTCATAAAACGAATACTTCTAAATTTTATCTGAACAGCTAGGACAGCTTTTTTCAACTCTAAATAACGTTTGCGTTCCATTTTCATAGCACGATTCGCTCTGAATAGTAATTGTATCAAAATAGCGTGTTTTCTGATTTTAAAGTATTCATTCTGTTCTTGTTTCATCAGTTGATAACTTCGAAAACGTTGCTGAATTAGAATTACAATTTGTTTCAATTTTAAAAATGATTCGCGTTCATATTTCGCCAATTTGTTGGCTCTGAATTTTCGTTGGATTAAAACGACAGATCGTTTAATTTTTATGAAATTGTTACGATCTATCGTCATTTGCCGTTTCATCCGGAACAATCTTTGTACACTGAGGGCAGCTGTCTTCAGTTTTAAAAATCGACATCTATCTGATTTCGTTATTAGTCTTGATCGAAACTTACTTTGAATTAAAATGCAACAACTTTTTAGCTTTTGAAATTCCAAATAATCGTGTTTCATCAACTGAGTTTCTCTAAATTTTCGTTGAATAGTAATCGCTGCACGTTTCAGCTTCAAATATTTGATTCGTTGTAATTTCATTATTTTAGTTGCTCGGAATTTACGCTGGAATAAAACAGCGGCTGATTTTAACTCGATGTATTTTTGGTATTCTTGTTTCATTGCTTGGTTTGCGCGAAATTTTCGTTGAATGCAAATCGTTGTAGTCTTCAGTTTATGGTAGCGAGAGTACTGTTGTTTCATTGCTCTAAGAGCTAGATATTTTTGCTGTAAATACACAGTGCTGTTTCTTAATTTCAGGTATAACTGACGATCTCGTTTCATTTGGCAAAAACTTCTAAATCTAGTTTGAATATAAATGGTGGCTCTCCTCAAAGCACAATATCTTTGAAATTCAATTTTGCTTTTCAATTTCGCTCGAAATCTTGTTTGAATGAGGATAGCTGATCTTTTTAAATTGATGAAATTCTGTCGGCAAATGCGCATCATTCGGTTTGCTTGAAACAACCTCTGAACTGTAATAATACACAGCTTCATTTGTATGAAATTTTCGCGATCACGTTTCATTTTGAGTTTAGCTCGAAAATGGCGCTGTATCCATATGACCTTTGATTTTGAAGAAAGAAATTTTTTTCGCTGTAACTTACAACGCCACCAGGTTTGTAATTTAATAGAAGCAAAGATCATAATCTCATAAGTTTTATCTCGTTTACGTAATTCTCTACTCGCTCTAAATCTTCGTTGCAATACGACAGCTGCTCTTTGAAGTTCAGCGTAGACAGTTGCAAAATTTTTTCTCTGAACATAACCACGCCATGCCGACTGAATTATAGTAGCACTAATTTGTAACTTGTGTTCTTGTTTCTTCTTCAACAGTAACGTCGGCAAAATTCGCTTGCGCCACCATCGTTGTATAAGGATGGCTGATTTTTCGTACAACGGAGTTAGGTAGTTATTGATAATTTGCCATAAAAATGATAAAATTTTTTCGCGATGTCCGCTAACGATTTCTTTAGCTGTTATATCGCCTTCAATAGTACATTTGCTTTCAGCAACCTTCATCGCAACCGACACGTTATAAATCTTTTGTAAAATCGAAATTGCCGGTACACGTAATTTTGAACACAAATCTGGTTCATTGAATAAGATTTCAAATAAACGCGTTAAACGAACACCATCTTTTAAATCATGAAGGCTGGTTATACTGTAGTCATATTCGTCAATACAAGTCTGTTTATACTGTAAAACGTAATTTATGGCTTTTAAATGTTTGGTAATGTCACCTCGACCGACGACTAAATCGCTGCAGAATGCTAATAACAAATCTTGACTCGACTGCAAGACCACAATAAAATAATTAATATTATAAATGAGCATTATCTACATAAAATTTGATAGACAATTTTACGAACTTTGTATTCTGAAGATACAACGAAAAGACAGGGGTTGTGACGAATCAATTTTCGTATTTTAGCTTGGTCCAAAAAATAAATGAGGCACAAAAATTTTTGCAGAATATATTTTTTGACCTGATCCTGAAAAATTTATTATCAGAAAATTAGTTATGTAAAAGTATGAGATTATACACCACATAAGTTTTGTTTAATACTTTGAAATTCGGTTTGGTAATCTGTAACACAGCCGGATGAGCATGTTTTCTATTAGAAATCGAACTAGTAAGCACATGCTTACGAATAAACCAACCCAAGCCACCGACATCAGATTTCACTTGTCTAGTAATTTTTTGATCATATATAGCTTCGAGAGCAATTTGCAACCATAATGGGTTATAGCAAGATAATAGTTGTATCAACTTATTTTTTAGACCTGCAACGAAAAATAATAAATGCTAATTCATACGTTTCCAAGAATGAAGTATTCATGTATTTGGTTTTTCCACGAACCTTGATCTAAGTGTAAATCTCGATCTTCTCGAATGCTAATAATTTTTTTTCGAATAATTACGGCAATTTTCTCAAAAACTGGACAAATAGGTTCGGATCCAAGAAGAGAAGAGGCCACTTTTCTGAGAGTATCCAATCTCTGTGGTGAATGATAATAAATCGCTGCAGCGATGTTGTCGACGGAAGGAACACTTCTTAAATCACCATCGCGACAGCTTTGCAACCAAACTGCTGCAACGTCTACGGTCCAATCGGTTTCTTCGTGTAGTTCTACAGGGGGAGTCAGAAGCGAATTCATCCATTTAATAATATCTTTTTCTTGTCGTCCAATCCAGTTTTCATCGCAATACAAGGACCTGTAATAAAGAAAATGTTTCGAAACTTCATAAATCTGTTATGAACTGACACGATACATATAACCATGTCCTTCCCAAATACTTACTGCTTTAGGAAAGGATCATCGATGTGTGATCTTAATACTTGTTTCAAAGATGTTGGGTCTTGAGTTTTCATTTTCTCGATCGAAGGAATAACTGGAATACAAGAAATAAGTTTTAAGGGAATACAAAAAATAAGTTTTAAGGGAATACAAAAATTAGAAATACGGTTTTCATCACCTTTGTTCGTTTTCATTACACTAGGAGGAGTCTTTCGTCGCGGCAAAATGTTTGTTTTGAGATGTTTTTTTCGATCAGATATGGCTGAACTCACTAAAATCAAAGAAAAGTAATGACTGAAATTTGCAAATCTACTAGTGTTCTTATTAATGCTCACCATGACGACGGACAACGGCACAATCAGGAGATCTTTTGAAAGATTTCGTTTTGCTGGGTGGAGATATGAATATCAAATCATTCTTTCTGCTGCTAAAGGACAACGAATCTTTTGACAAATCACAAGTTATATCACAATTGATGGACGTTCGAGACATTTCAAATAATTCTGGAAATTCCGTGCCAGGGGTCAATAGGCAGCTAAGACTCTTGATTGGTGTTAAACGCACATTTTCTGGCGTTACTTTTGTATCAAAAGTAACATTTTTTCCATCGGGTGTTTTTATATTTTCTTTGCACAAACCATCATCGACATTCAGCGCGGTGCATAAAGATCCATCCAGCTCATCAACACTCGACAATGAGAACGGATTTCTGACAATTTCTTCAGAATTTAACGTAAACGTACCACGACGGCACGAGTTCATTTCATTACTAGAATGCAAACTCGACACGTCGGCATTACACTTAAGCTCAGATTCAAAATTAGAATATTTTGTGTAAGTATCAGTACGGTCGAAGAGGCGAAGATCGTCATTGAAATAACTGATATTGTTCGAACTTTGGTGCTTGGGTGAACTAGTACAAAATTCGCTGCGCACCTCGATTGGAACACAATTTTCTTTCTCTTCGATGAGATATGTTTGTCGTCGTAGGTCTGCGTCGATACATTTGTATGATTGTGTATTATTACCATATCTTTTCAGATCTGAGATATTTGTTTTCAGTTTATGTTCAGTTTTCAATCGCTTCTTTTTATCATAGGTCTACAAAAATTTGTATTTCATAAATTTGTTGAATAAAAACGAATGGTTACTTATGAAAAAAGAAGTTTGTACCCCCTAACCTTATTACTAACGCAGGTACCGGTAAGAATCACATCAAAAGAACGGGCTTTTCTGCAAACATCCTGCACGCGAATTGTTTTTCTCAAATAGCCATTTCGAAGTGGGCTCCAAGATACATAGATTTCCTTTTCTTCTCCAGCATTCAATTGTACGCTAGAATCGCTCAATGATATACGATCTTCGGGATCAATACTTTTCAATTGTACCTTCAGAATAAATTACTTTCAGATTAATAAACCACTCTTACTTTAGCACGAATATTCAGAACCGTACTTACGTTGATTGACTGAGAATTTGAATTGAAAATAATAAGGGGCTTGGTTACTTTGGTATTGACCGTTACTGAACCGAATCCAATTTCTGGAGTTGGATTGAAAGGTGCAAGGATTAGTTTCGGTGTAATAATTTCAACAGGTTTTTCTTTCCTCGCAACCTTTCTAAGCGGTGGTGTAACGGTTATCTAATAGGAAAAAAAATCATAAACAAATAACATCAATAACAATAATTGGAATACTTGATCATTCCTTACCTGAAAAGCAGCCATTTTAAAATAAAAATTATACTTCGATTATACTTTAACATTTATCATTTGAATTCGAAGTACATCATGCAGTTTTAAGGACATTAATTGCCAAACAACGTAAAAGGTAAATGTTAGCATGAAACAATATTTTCAAAATATAAATTCAATTCAAATCTATATATGAGGCTGAGTTGAAAAACGATAAGTCAATGTGAAATTGTGAAGCTAAAACGTGAAATGTAATTCACATATGCAAAAAAAATTGAATAATACGAAAATACACAAATCTCAAATTCAAGATTCACTCAGCGCATTAACTAATTATTTTGATTTTTGAATTTTACCGAACAAAATAAATTTAAAACGAATGTAAGCGTTTCGATGTTGCCGGCTCAGAAGTTATTTCGGACTGCTTAAATCGTTTCGTTCATGAACGGGTCACCTGCTTACCCACTCTTTCAATTAGTGATAAGAGATGACCCATTCGTGAACGAAACGTTTTGAACAGTCCGGATACATGGAACGAAATCGAATCACTGCGTTCCAGAGTTGGGATGATTCAAAACCAAATGAGTTTGGTTGTAATTGTAAATGATGTAAGAGCGTAAATGGTAACGTAGCGGCCGGCATAACGTGTGCCGAAACTTTCCAAAATCATTAAGAATGCGTTCTATACAATTTTTTACTGTATAAGTTCATCTTCCTCATCTCGACGAAGTATAATAATAATAATGGCTTGATGGCCGATAGTGTAATGATGATGTAAAACTCGATGATGCCGTAGGCTGCACCACATGTGTGTCGGGGAACCACGGATACCTTAGTTTATGGTTTAAATCAAAATTTTGAAGTATAATCTCAATTCTAAACAGTGTTGCAAGAATAGAACGAGAACGAAGAACTCGTTCGAACGCATTTTTCATGAGAACGCCAACGTTCTCAAGAACGAGAACGGACAATTTGAGATTCTTGAAGAACAAGGAAAGAACAAAGGCGAATGTTTCAAAAGAACGAGAATGGGAATAAGAACGCATAAATTTTCTCACATTCTTCGTTCTTCAGTTAATTTTTTTGTAATGTATTTATAACAATTTTGCCTGCCTAAAACCAATTTTTATTTTTTTGGGGTTGTTAGAGGGTGCAATAGAGCTAAATAATCGGAACTCCCAAAAGATACATTTAGGGCCCTAAGTAAATGTATATACCAAATTTCAACTTCCTAGCTTATTTTGGTGGTGAGATAGAGGAAGAACAGCTTTTTTTCAAGGTCAAAAAGGGGGAAAATCCTTATATCTTCCATCCTAATTGACTTGGGAGGTTGATTTTTGGATATATGATATAACTTTTAATTTTTTTGTCAATTGGCTTAAAAAGAGAATTTTTGAATTTTCTACATCTCAGTACCCCTCCCTAAAATTGGGACATGTCTAAATTTTGACACAAGTTTATATTTAGTCCACTGCCGAACTGAGCTGATCGACGGAATTGGTTGATAATGAGCGGAGTAAATGATTTTAATGTTCAAAAAAAATAAATAAATAAAAATGTATATATAACATCGCTAAAAAAAACGTCAATGATCTTTTAGTACCCTAAAAAAGATATTGATATCCCTCCTACCTCTAATCCGTTATTGGTCGATAGACTGTTATCGTCCAGTTTTAATTGGCAATATGACATGGAAAATCAGGCTAAAAAAAGAGTGGAAGTTGGAACTCTTCTGAACGGAAGAAGATCCGTTCTTGCAACACTGATAGAGAATAATGTAGATATCAATATTAGTTGGATATCACAAAAATTGGAGCTTGCTCGTGCAGAGCAGCGCGTAATGAATACAACTGGCACTAAGAAATGGTTTGCGCATCTTCTCACTGACCAATCCAACTAGTTGCATAATGATATATTATTACGTAAACTTCAATTATTAAAATACGAATACTTGACAAGCTACTCAAAAATTATTCAGATTATTTTATTCTCGTAAAATAGAAAGAACACCGTTAAAGAAAATCAATTTACTTCGTTATTATAACAAAAAAAAAAAATAATAATAATAAATAAATAAAACAAAATGAATGAAAATTAAAACTGTGAATAATTTTGAATTTAACGTTCAGTAAATATTTTTGAAAATTAAACAAGAAAACGATTAGCTTCGAAAAAATAGAATTTAGAAATACAAGAGCTCATAAAGCAATAACATTTCATACGTAAGAGTAATATTTGAAAAAAATTCGAACAATCGTTGACAGTGATTACATTTACATATGAATAAATTTCAAAAACGACGTAGCGGGAAAAAATTATTGGTGCGTCTTACAAAACAAAAACAACAGTGTAACTCAATTGCACAGTAGTAAATTAAGGGATACGAAGGGAAATATTCTTAATGAGGTACATATCCGGTATAGGCAGCATAACCAGTCATGTATGGAGAATAATAAGGATATGGTACACATTGGGCAGGAGGTGGTGGTGGAGGTGGTTGAGAAGGTAACGGAGGATTAATACCTTGAGATGTGGGCGGTGGTGGTGGAGGCGGCATTGATAGAAAATATTGCGAGTACGGCTGAGGAGGCGGAATGGACATTTGAGTAGGGGGTAAAGGGGGTTGTTGCTGATTCGTCGGTGAGGAGACCAACTGCGACGCCATCGGAATGTTCGCTTGTTGAGGTGTAGAAAACCGAGAAGTTTTGGTAGACGAACCTCCTCTGTTGTGTTGCGGTAGTTTCGTCGGCGAATACTTGTCAACTGCATTTAACCTTGCTCCATTGTCCTGATAGTAGTAATCTTTCTGCGGCGACTTACTTCGCGATCTGTTCTGCTGTTTTACTGCGTATGGCTCAAAAGATGGTTTAGAGCGACCATCTATTTTACGATACCGTTGTTTAGAATTTGAATAACCATAATCTGAGGAAAGTAGGAGTATGAATCAACCGTCCAAGTGTGAAATGACAAACTATGTCATAAATCCACTTTTAAAAAATAATAAGATTGGGTACTCACTCCTAGACTGATACTCGTTTGCTAACTCTTGTAATTTAGGATGTATAGGTTGATTAGCCTCAGTTAATACCAATATTAGATCCGATGCTTGTTTTGCATTACTACGGGTGAAAAACGTATACGCTGTTCCAGTTTGTCGAGATCGTCCGGTACGTCCAATTCGATGCACATAATCTTCCGAGCTGTTCGGATAGTCAAAGTTTATGACAAACTTTACGTCTTCAACGTCTATACATTTTGCACGAAAAAATAACGGAATTCAAATGTTAATCATCAAATGATAGGTAAATGATTTACGTTGATTGAAAAGCGATAAGATTGATTCTAAAGCATAGACATCACGAATACATAAAATAAGTAACAACATACAAACGCGAAAATGAAAAAAAAAAAAAGAAAATCGAACGGATGGTCAGATAATTTTGTAAATATGTTCGTAGTTGTAGGGCAACTTCTGTAGCACCCTAAACACATATTTTATGTCAAAATTGAAACATAGCTTTTGGAACTTATCAAAAAAATGCAATAACAAAAAATGAATTTAAAACTATAATTGCTTATAAATAAATGAGTAGCATGTTACAGTACCACACTTACAATTTCTGTACTACACCAAAAAATAAAAATAACATCAAAGATCAATAACTATAATCATCAAAAAATATCATGTTAACTAAAAAAGTTGGCACAGCTGCCATTCAGAGAAGTCAATGAGGAAACTTTTCCGTTCAATTTTTCCTGCCACAAAATTTGCGACATTTTTTTAAATTCAATCAGTGGAAACGTAATATTACTATTTTAAAAAACTATTCTATTCTTTGCATTTATCCACTGATCATCGTTAGAAATTTGTATTGCGGCGTTGCCATTGTATTGTAAGTGAGAAAGAACCTTTAAAATTATACTCTTTGCAATTTCGCTCGTTCTAAAAAACCAGGGTATGAACTTGACCTTTCAAGAGTTTTAGCAAGTGGTGAAGCAGTATAAAAATATCACCAAATAAGCAAACATCATCTTTTCGGCTTGAATCAGTACTTTCGTTGTGGAGACGTTACTGCCACTACATTTCTAAGCTACCATCAATCTCTGACGAGGATCACAAATTCATATGCAAATCAATCGAATGAAAAGAAATATACCACATCTTTAATACTGTAACATGCTCTAAATATAAGCAGTAATAGTGTTGAAAGGGTGTTGATAAACATTTTACCTTCATCGTCCTACAAATAAAGAACATTTTTTGGCAGCACTGAATAGCTGCTTGTCCTCTATCTTCTCTACTCAGGGAAGGAACACAACTCAAATGCCCGTCGGCGAAGTACAACTATACAATAAACTAATTCACTAAACTAACCCAGGTTATCAGGTTCTAACTAATTACAAAAGAAAAGAAAAGAAGAAAGAAGAAAAAGTATACACAAAGTAACAGTTAAAAAAATTTTCCATTGGTTAAACACTGCTCAGTTCAACACAACAAATGAAATAAAAGCAGAGTACTACTTCATATATAACATGCTAAAAGTACTTAAAACTACTCAAAGTGGAACAATGAGTATGATGGAAATCTACATCACGGTCATCAGCGCTCCTTCAAAGCTTCGATAAATCATATTGAAGAATACGTATAAAATTACTCCTAAACCTAAAAAGCTCTGAGTAGTTGCACAATCAACGTGCAACGAGTTGTGCCTCCCCCGAATATTGTTGACGATCGAACCTTTGCCCGTACCATTGCAGCAAGGGCGAAGTAATGGAGAAGGCTTCACCTTCTCTAATTTGCATCATCCACCACAGAGACGAGTGTGACGGATGTCATCATCATCATTGCCAACTATGATGTGACCGATGGTAGAAAGGAACAGGCACAGCCAGTTTTTTTCACGACAATGCAAAACGTAGCATTATCTTCAAGCTAGTGCCTTCGCAATACAAAAATAATACATTTTATTATGTTTCTAAGTATATAAAATGTATAAGTTTCGCAAGCAAATAAAATCAATAGAAAAAGAACGACTTGAAAAAAATTCCAGGTTATTTCCTCTCACCTTCGACCGATTTCTTCCAAGTCGTATTCAACTTTCAAAACCAACGGATACGATTTCAAGTTATAGACTTAATTAATAAAATGAAATCGTGCGTAAGATTTGAATAAACCGAATTCAAGAAAACTAATTGACTAAAAATTAAGTTCAACTTCAAATAAATATTAAATACCTAATCCACGAGCCGCGACATCCGTAGCCACCAACACAGGACTTCGGCCGCAACGAAAATCTGAAATTTTAATAAGTCGATAAGAAAGCAATACAATATTGCATTCTTAAGAATGTGTACAAAAAATACAAACGATGAAGAACAGAGTCTCGTTCTTGCTGACTTTTGTCTCCGTGTATGCCGATGGCTGGCCAGCTAAAAATCATTTTTTTGTGACGGTGAAATAAATCATTTAATAATCACACGAACAGTTTGTGCACTCACCCCTGGTTTTTTAATTTCATTGTTATATCATCTACTTTCTTCTTTGTTTCCATAAAAATGATTGTTTTATTATCACTTTGCGACATTATTTCATCCATCAATCCCATCAATCTGCATAATTTGAACAGCTAATAAATTCACGATAACACATTGTCGACTGACATCCAACTTTACTTACCTTTTTTCTTTATCATAATCCTGGCATATTTCAACATTCTGTTGAATATTATGATTCGCTGATAACGCTAATGAGCCAACATTTATTTGAATGTAATTGCGTAAATATTCTTCAGCTAGACGTTGGACTTCCTTAGGCCAAGTAGCAGACCACATTAAAAGTTGTCTATCTGGCTGTACACATCACAGTGACGAATAAAATTAAAATATTTTAGATTATCAATTTTGGTAATTAACAAGAACTAATTCCACATATTGAAATGAGATTTGAGTGTGGTCAATCCACTTATTCTACTGGTGTCAAAATAAGAACTGAAAGATAACTTTTGATTTTGATAGCATCATTTATATACCCCTAAATTAATACATTGATTAACATACACGTATTTGATCCATTATTTTTCTGATCTGAGGTTCGAATCCCATATCTAGCATACGATCAGCTTCATCCAGGACTAAGAACGTAATTCTCTTCAAAGACACCTTACCACTTTCCAAAAAATCGATCAAGCGACCTGGTGTTGCAATTACAACATGAACTCCGCTCTCTAAATCTCTAATCTATCAACAAAAAAAAAAAAAAACATTATGAAGAATACATTTGCGTATCGGGATGATTTTAGTAACGGAAGAAGGGGAAGGTCTTTGCGAGGTTGAAAATTTTACGAGTCCAATTTTTGTCATTATTGATATTTAGATTTACACAACTTCCAAGATATTTGTAATCTTCTCAATTTTAAATGTCAGTTTTGAACGAAGGTTTCGTATTGTTAATTACCAAACTTTTATTGTGAAGGTTCTAGAGCGACTTTTACAAATGAAATTCTATTTTTGCACTTGAAAAAATGCGTTGAATTTTAACATTCGGTGTTTGAAATATACTAAATGTTATTTTTGAACCTTCATTTATAAAATCTTATGAACTGTTGGCTTGCTGGCTCAATACATCTTATTACCAAAAAAAAAAACAATGAATCAAATTTCTGTCTCATTCTTCTTCTGAAATGGTATTGTACATTTATGTATCATGATAATGCATAAAAGATGTATATCTTGAGTCTCCTAATTAAGGATGAGTACTTGAATAACATGAGGAAAAACAAAAAATTGCGTACCTACGCAGCAGCAAAATAGATAAAGGAGACACTATATCATCAATAAAAAGTAATAATTCCAGAATTCATTACCTGATGGACTTTCGGAGCGCCTCCAAATAAACAGGTGTTTCGAATACCCATAGCTTTACCAAAATCAGAAGCGACTTGTTGAATTTGTTGAGCCAGCTCTCGAGTAGGCGCTAAAATCAAAGCAATAGGACCATCTCCTCGATACAATTCTGGTTGTTGAGAAATATGTATCAACGCCGGTATAGTGTACTTGAAGATAAAAACAAACCAAAATTAAGATGAAAAACGTGATTTTAAAAAGAAAATGAGAACTTTACAAACCGATAATGTTTTTCCTGAACCCGTTGAAGCAATTCCAACTAAATCCATGCCTGATAAGGCAATAGGCCAACCTTGCGCTTGAATGGAAGTCGGATCAGTAAAACCGAACTTACTACAAAAGAATTAGGGATAGTTATTAAAGTGAAACTCACACGATGAACAAATCTACATTGCTCGGAAAACTTACGTCAATTCTTTCAATATGAATTCAGGAAGACCTGCTTCTATGAAGGTCCGAATAGGTTTTGGTATATCATCACCTTTCAAAGTAATTTCCTTTTCAATTCTATATGAGTCTATTTCTTCATCAGATCTGATTCGAATACATAATCACAAAATGTAAATGTAAAACTTAAAAAACACAAGAGTTGAAAGACCTATATTCTAACGAGTACTCACCTGTTCAATACAGTCGGATGAGGATTATAAAAATTTTTTTTGAAGGAGCTCAGTTTGGATAAATCCCATTTCGGTGGTCGCAATGAGCTGCCGTTCTTGCTGGAATTACGACCATCTCTATGCGATTTTGTTCTGCTACAACGATCATTACTACGACTTCTACTGCGATATCTACGAGACTTTTCACGATCTCGAGACCATTCATTCTTACTACACAATAAAATTCGAATCATGAACGTGAAAATTAAAATCTCAATAATTTCAATAAATCTGATAATAAATTACCTTTTCTGGTCGAATCTAGTCATTATTATGCTATTCTTCTTTTACACCTAAACTGTCACTATTAATAATAAATTCAACGAGTACGCTTGATTGTCTGATTGGGTAAACTGTATCACCGACTAATTCGAAAATATTATAACAATAATTATGGTTCAAAACATTCAATTCAATTTGCACTACTACTGAATTCACATTTGGATAATTTCAACATGGAAACTCGAATGATTCAAAAAAACAACTCTGTGAAAGTACGAAAGAATAGCTTGCATTCGTAATGTCGAGAAATGAAGAAACCTTTAAAAACAAAATGGAAGATCACAATTCATGAAATCCAGGACAAACCCACATGCCCAAGACAAAAGTAAATTTCATCGGTTTGTTCTATATTTATTCCTCCCATTCCTCCCTAACAGCTCCCTAACAGTGATGTCAGCATTTCAGTGTTGACAAAGTTCATTTGAAGTTTTGAACTTTCGTCCATGAACGCGAACGAAAACGGAATGCGTTCCTGATTTCATGAACGAGAACTTGAACGTGTTCCCAATGCTGTAAACGTAATGAACGAAAATGACGCAACCCAACACTGAGGCCTTTTGCTCTCCGGGGGATAATCCGAATCACATGCGTCACGTTCTCACAGAAAAATGTCAAGTCAACGACGGTTACGCGACGGAGATCGCTGATGTACCTTTTGGTATACCCAGAACGTGTTTTTCGTGCTTCCGCGGTATGTCAGGTACCTTTCATGTCATTATCAAAAGTTCATCCCACAGTTATTTTCTCTTAGTGTTTCAATTTAATAAGGTTGTGAAATTATGGCGACAAGTTCTGGTTCATCTGCCCGCCTGTAATTAGAATTCATCACAGGAAATGAATCGGTAAAGAAGATAGATCAGAATTCATTGTGTTGTATAATTCATTCTTAATTTAAAATGTATTGGTCCTGATTGAATTGAATTCGAAAACAATCCTACGATGCTAACTTCTAAATATTCTCGCGGCTTGTATAGCCTTTATAAAAAACATCGTGAAATTGGTTTTAAACAGACCCGTTCCGCATACATTGTACTGTAAGTTCATTTTTCATGACTAGCTGCAACTATAATACGTTGTTTTTCCTCATACTTATGCCGAAAATCGATTTTTTCTTTTCTGTGGGAGTTCCTGAAAAAGAAAATTCTCGGCAAAAGGACGAGGAAAAAAGTAATTCTTTTTTCCTTTATTGCGAGATGTATTTATAATTCCAAGTCCTCCTCTAGATTACCTGAGGTTGACACGGAGTTGGCCGAAAAATTATTATCTGTTCATGAAGAATTACCTGCTTTTTCGAAATTATCTACAGAAAAAATAGGCACCATGATGGGTAAACAAATAGTGGATTATGAATGTTCTGTTCGTGGCATGGACAGAAAATTAGAAGGTAGTATTGTTTATTTTTCAAATAATTTTCAAGTATGTTATTTTAAAAAGTTTGAATGTAAACGTTATAGAGACTCCTCACCTGTATCCAGATCTTTTTGAAGATATACTAGATCCCTTAGAAAAAGTCACTTCATCATTCGATACAATCTGGGGCCTTTTAAAAACTTTGTATTTAGCAGATTCGAACCTTGTACCGGCTACTGCGTATTTTAGTTTAGCGAAAAGAGGAGTGAATGCCAGAGGTGTTAGATTTCAGGCAGAAAGCATTTATAAAGCTTGCAAGGTAATTGATGCCGATAATTTTTTTGAGTCTGAATGGCATGAATTTTATTGTACTTATATGTAGATCATTGTGTTATAGTCATGTGATAAGTCCAAAGTTACCGAAGAACAAGCGCGTTTGATAGACAAGCATGTTGTTGAAGGAGATTTGTCCCTTTTGGATGCAAAACAAAGGTTTAAAAACATCGCAAAGCTCAAAATACAAAAGCTTATTGATAGACAATATAGTTTTAGGATTCGTGTTGAGGTACTTAATTATATGTATTTTGAGTGGTACTGAAAGATTACGTGTAATTATTTTTCTGTATTCCTCTTCACTTCGCAGGCAGCGAGAGCCCAGTTCTTTTTGACGATCGATGACTCGATGATCGTTCAAGATTTTCCTAAATCAGTATTAAAACTGATGAGTACTGCAGGGTATAGATTTTATTATAAGAAACCCCATTCTTTTTAATGACATTTTTGTAAAATTAATTCACTTCATTTGCTAGGAATGATTCAATTGAAGGACCGTGGACTGTAAAACTTAATTTTCGTATCGGTGATAAATTTATGGAATATTGCCCTGACCGTGATCTTCGATGGTTGGTGTGGAATGCAGAAGATAAAGCTGCCTCCTTATCTGAAACAAATAGAGAATTAGTTAACAGCGTATGCCTCGAAGAAATTCGTTTCATGCGGTATAATTCAAAATCGCAACTTTTGTCGTACTGTGGTCTTTAAAGTGCATTTGTTGTACCCATTACTCGCTGTCTCTCAAATGCGCCCAGCATGTGACGCTCCAGTTGAGAATGCTTCGACGTTTTAGTCGTATATTCAAGTTTTTGAAGTAGTATGCGTCGTGCATTAACATTTATGCTCGCTTAAATTGAAAATTTTTCGAATTTTTATTATTACTTTTTTTTGTTACATATTTACGAATCTTTCTGTATGTATTATTTAAAAATGTGTATTTACATCACGTTTTACTGCAACTGATCGAGAATTCGAGAATTCCTCTCAAGAATATAGATGACATTAGAAGTCAGTGTATTAAACTCCTGTAGGGAAATGTTGCCGCATCAATTTCGGGCGCAACAACGTCGTAATGGGGCGGTGCAAAGTATTTAAAGATCAAAATGTTTGCAATAATGCGCGACACTATACTATGTATTTATTTGTTGCAAAAAATTCAGTAATAGCGGTTTCGTCTGCAGAACAAATTTACTATTCATATTTATATAAATATGTTTATTAGACATGAATTAGCCGTTGTGGCTGGCTATAAAAATCATTTTGAAGCAAACTTGAGGACGAAAATGGCAGGCAGCATCGAAAACATTCAAAACACATTAGATTTATTTTTAAAAGCTGGTACGTTTGAAGTTGTGTGATTTACTTTTGTACATTGTTTTAATTTCATCTCATTTTTCGATAAAAAAAATTTAGCGAAACCAGCGCAAATGGAAGAAATTTTGGCTCTTCAGGAATTCGCTAGTTGCAACAATTTTAATTACCCTATACAGTTATGGGATCTTCCGTATTGGTCTAGAAAATTTAAATATTCTGTCCATAAGTAAGCTCCAAATTATTTTGCGAAATCTTATACAAACATTCTATATGATTTGATTGTTTGTTTTTTTTCGTGTGTTTCAGTTTTGATGATGAAAAGTTAAGAAATTATTTACCTGTGGATAAAGTTGTGAATGGCTTATTCGATTTATGTTCAAGATTATTTGGGATTAAAATCCATCATCAAAAAGAAGTAGATGTATGGCATCCTGATGTTAAATTCTATTATATTTATGAAGCTGAAGGAGAAAAACCGGTGGCTGGATTTTATTTCGATTTATACTCAAGGTTTGCTTATCATTAAATTTTTTATAATCTTTCATTTATTTCTTGATTTCTTGATATTATATATAAGTATCACAATGAAAATTCTGTAGAGATAATAAAATGAAGGTTCTTGAAGATGATGTACAGTTGATTTCGATCCGAAATGCTTCTCGTGTGACGAGGCGTGTTCTACCACTGACCGCGTTTTTGATGAACTTACCCCAACCGACTGAAAAAAAACCATCACTGATGTCCTTCAGCGAAGTTTATGCTATGTTTGGAAAAGTATGTTTTCTAAAACACTATATTAAATTAATGGAATACCATTTTTAGTTATTTAATGTGAAATTGATTGTGATTACCTCAAAAATCATTGTTTAATATTTAGTTTGGACATAATTTACAATATTTGCTGTGCAAGTCATCGTACGCGGATGTCGCTGGTTTGAACTTTGTTGAGTACGACGCTGTTGGTATTTGCAGCGAATTTATGAAAAATTGGTGAAGATTTGAAAAAATATTTTATGAAAGATAATATCTTTTTGAAGCAGCTTATATTTTACGTATTTATTTAGGGTGTACGATGTTGAAACTTTCAATAATATTCACGGTCATTATGACACCGGAGACAAAATTACTGATAAGATCGATTTGCAAGGTGTGAAAAAACATATGGCGGGTTATAAAATGTGTAAAGAAATTTACAAAGCTAAACTTGATATTCGTATGCATACTGAAACGTGAGTTTTTTTTCTATATTACATACGTTAGTTAGATGATATAGTAGAGTAAAATAGAAGTAACGAATAATTAAATTTCCCAGTAAAAAATTCTGGAGTGATATGTTACAAGAAATGTGGGATGATCACTTTATTTTTCCTATGAGTAAATACCACAGCGATCCGGTTAGATATGTCGATATTTTTTCTGGTCCTTGGGGAGCAGCATATTACTCCCATTTATGGTCTCAAATGGTTGCAGCTGATGCATATCAAGCGTTTCTTGACGATAAAGCCGATGAGTATAACCTGGGCATAAGGCGAGATGTTCAAATATTAATTTCAAAAAAAAGAAGAAATTATGTACTTCGAATGCCGAGTAATGTTAATTCTGCTACATTTTTTATTATACAGGTTTAGGGATACATTTTTTGCATTTGGAGGAAGTTGTCACGCTGGAGAAGTTTTTCGCAGATTTAGGGGTCGTGATCCTGAACCAAAAATTTTGCTCAGTCAGTTGGGTTTGTACAGTTCGGAGATTGATTCCAGACGAAAAGAATCTATTGAAGATCCGAATATGGTTTGCACGTGCTGAAGATAGGAATATAGTTTGGACATAATGTAAATTGTATTATGCCATAATGTGGTTTCGATATTGATTGCAATTATATGTATATTAAAATACTACGCCTTATGAATCTTGTTCGCTAATTTGATAGTTCTTTGAATATATTAGTTGTTTTAATGAAAAAAGTTAATGGATCGTAATATGTATTGGTATCGAGAAGCTTTAACTGGTTGTGTGACAATTAGCAGCTGTTTTTGATGAATCGTGAAGATCCAGTTAGTAATGGAGGAGATGCTTAGTGAGTAACGTAATAAGGGTTACAGTCAAAAAAATTTGTGCTGAATTTTTTTTTGTTAAACTCCTGAAAATGTACTTTTTTAATCATTAAAAACTGTCACTTTTTCAAATTTTTATAAACTCAGAATTTCAGGCCTAAAAAAAGAGTACACAGAAAAGTGTACCCCCCACACCCACCATTCTTGACTACTCCACGAACTATGTGGCTGCTCGGAAAATTCCTCAAGAGTGATTTTTGAGATCAGACATTTAAATTTTTGAAACCATCTCAGTGGTGGCAATAATCTGTATAAATACATATCAGGTGAATTTGGAAAGTATCGATTCATACTCAATTCTTTGCGGCGATGATATTGTCTGCTAAAAATATTATTTCAGCTGTCACTGTAACTGTCACTAATTCCAATGAAAATTTGAATATCGAATTTAAATCAGCGATCCGAGGAAATGAAAAATGAATAATGGTATCATCATGATACTGGACTAACGTCTATTCGGCGATGATTAATACGAGGTATTATTATACAAAATGAAAATTTTCATGAGAGCCGAGGAATGCTGTCTTAGCATAATAATTTCTTAATTTTTAACTATTAATTCTCCATATTATCATACAGAAAAATTGTTACAAGGTTCACCAATTGAATATGTAATACTTGAGCAATGTGCATGAATACTAATCCTGATATGAATTTTAATATCCTTGAGTTTATCGAACGAAAACTATGATCAAAATTTTCGTTTCCTATATAGAAATGCAGACTACACAGTTAGCGTGCGCCGTTATTGAATAATGAACTCGTGGCGCTTATTTTTAAATTTTGAGTCGTTGTCGACAAAAAATTTTTTCGTTTGTCAATAAATTATTTTTTTCTCAATTTTGAAAACGAACTGTATGGAATGATGAATTATTGATGTATACATATATGCTTGCATTCCTAATATCGGATATCGATATTTTTTACTTTCGATACAAAATATCGATATATGACCAAATATTGTCATCCCTATTTCATAATCACAAAATACAAAAATCTCTGGCTACTTGTTTCCACAGAAAAATGAATAAAAAAATTAGTTAATCTGGGCGAAGAAATGTGATCACTATGAGGGCACATCTCTATCTGTCTGTCTATACACCACTACGAAACGTTCCCTGCTTTACCCCACAGAAACGCGTTTTATCAGCTTGTTATCAGTTATCTGTCCTCAAATAACGTTAGTCATGTGAAATAATTATTTCATTTTTTTTTTGTATCAAAACTTTATTACAGTTTGTAGAAAAAGTGCGTAACTTCCATTTTGTGGGAATTGTTTCAATTTAAAATTTTATAAATAGCATGAACTATTCATGAAGTATAAAAAGTAAGCTGTTTTAAATGATTTGATCTTGAGCCAGTTTTGTTCATAATTTATTTTCATAAAATTTCAGATGAATAGTTGCGGAATTGGAATATTGGCTCTCTTGAAAAAAGTACGGCCCCCGCGAAGTGAATTTTTTCGTTCTCGGTATTGGAAACCAGAACCTGATCCAGATAAAATTTTCCGTCATGGCAATAAGGACGATCATTTCTATGTAGGCCTATTGCCGAGAGGTGATTTCAATCGACTTGGAGCTATGAAAATATATAGACCAAAGGATTTTTGGACTAAAAAAAAGAAGACTTTTGGTCAAAATGATTATATAGATATTTTAGGTTTGTACTTTCACTGTCATTTAATGGTTTCCCGTTTTTTTCGACTGTCATTAGTTTTTATTCAATACAGGTGATGAAAGATTACATCCTATAAAATTAGCTGAGAATGTACCAAATTGGTTGAAGGGTTTCAAAGGAGATGAAATAGATACGCTGAGGCTGAGAATGATCACTTTCCGACATCGTTTACCTCATCTTAAACCTCTAAGATGGAAAAAAATGCAAACGCGCTTTGAACAACTATTCTATTTTAAAAATTACCGGAAAAAAGTTAGATTACCTTCAACTTAATCGGTTTGCGTATTTACGAGTTGCGCCGAATTTCACCTATGTGCAGTTGATTAAGTAATCCAAGTGGATAAAGAATAAATTTATTGTTGAGGTCAGAATTAAAACAAGTAAAGTGTTGATTTATTCAATAGTTTCATACAATTCTTTCAGTTTTATGAATAATGCACATACTTATATCCAAGTATTAATATTACCCAATTGATAAATATCTGGTATTTGGCATTGAAAAATCGTTCATCTTTCAACATCTTCAATGGGTAAGATGATACAGCCCAGCATTCCATGTCCGGACCAAGGATGTGGTTTGAGGTACAATTTAGCGATCAAATCGTTTCTAAGAACGATTACCTTGACAAGCTGATTAATGGAATATTGTATAACATTAGAAATATCGGCAAGGCACTTGAAATTACTACTATTTACGGAACCAAAATTTGTGATCAGATCTCCAACTTTCAATTTCTGTAAGGTAAACAAAAACGTAATGGTAAAATTCAATATTTAAAAATGAATAATGAGCGGTAGGATTGTAGAACAACTAACAGCATTATCCGATGGTGAACCAGGAGTTACAGAAACAACTCTGGCAATTGGAGTACCACTGGTCATTTCTGCATCCGTATTCTGCACTGGTATCGATGAACTACTCTCAGCATGAATTAAATGGAGATATTTCTCTATCTCACTCATGATATTTCTAAGATCGTTTCTAATACCTACCATCGAA
The DNA here is from genome assembly GCA_900060175.1 of Ferrisia virgata. Classification (NCBI taxonomy): domain Eukaryota; kingdom Metazoa; phylum Arthropoda; class Insecta; order Hemiptera; family Pseudococcidae; genus Ferrisia; species Ferrisia virgata. The sequence goes on from FIZR01004475.1 coordinate 46,434, forward strand.
CATAAAATAAAAAAAACGCAGTGACAGCTTTATCAAGCACTACTCAGTACGAACTTACAAATTACTCTATGTCTAGCATTCCGAACGTGATGAACATCGATATCAATTCTAGGATAACCATCTCTGTCAACCAGTGCTTCATTCATATTAGTATGGTTCTACAAAATATAACACAAACAGAGACAGGCTGTAATTTATTTGTTCTGAATCTCTTGTTCTCTTACAGTTATTTGAAGAATTTACCTTACTTTTTCTAACACTTCGAGCCACTCTTTCAGTTCATTTTCCATTCTTTTTTTATCATCTTCCAATTTCAAAACTGTTTGACGAGCCATTTGTACGGAACATTCAAATGTTCCACAATTACTGTTCACCATGACAATAGATTTGTTCAGGCAAGTACAAAACACAGAGAATACAACGAGCACTAAAAACTCGTATGTAACTTGTAACTTCCGCACTTATTTTTATAAAATTAATTCGGAATCAACACTTCAACAGAACGTAGAGATAGAGAAGGTAATAGGGTTGCTAAGTCTCACGTCATAGTCATGTGACACACATAAAAAACGACATGACGTTAAAACGTAACGGGACATTGAGTGCTCGGCTCATTCCGGACATGTCCATCCGCATTCTCATAACTTACCATAACTTGAAAGTTAGAATTCCAACCTTTTATTCTTTTCTATTTTTTATTGCTTCCGAAAAAAATGTATTCATATTTTTCAAATGTTTTCATTATTTTCAAGGAAACGAAATCATTTGCACCCATCAATCACATTTTTACGTTTCATTCAGGTACTTCAAGTTTTAACTTTCATGAGTGAAGTGATCACTTAATTAATATCAAAACAAAGGAAAAGATTAGGTAATCTTATTGTTTGCTCACAGTTTTGAGGGGACGAAGAATTATTTGAAATAAAGTAGTTTATTGTAATTATTATTCCAATTATAATTTATATTGTTAGGAGTAGTATATAAAATACTTGATCCAGGACCATATTTTACTTCTTTGGATTTTTAACCGAATTCATCGCTAGTATTCATCAATTAAACAACCAAAAAAAAAAAATAATTTCAGTTTCCCAACTGTATTTCTTTTGATTTTAACCTTCTAACAACCTATTAAAAGTTTTATCTGTTCATTACCCAGAAAAAATTAAGATTTAATTTCAACAAACATTGATATTCATTTTTCAGTAGATTCAGCATTAATATTTCCATCTAAAACTACTCTTATATGAGCATTTGAACTTTGAACTTCTAGACCAGATTTTCAACAAAGGTTCAACGTCAATATTCTCACGTTTTTAATGAAGTTTCAACGTTAATATTTCCACCTAAAACTGCTCTTATACATGAGCATTTAAACCTTGAACTTATAAAATTGATAATAAAAATTATGAGTAAAGACAAAGACCTATGACGGTAACTTTTTTAAAAGATAAAGATATTTATGATGCCATATCACTCCTCTTGTATGACGTTTTCAGATGGTGAAATTTTTTACCTACTAGTATTTTCCTATCTTCCCATTTGTTTTGTTACAGTTTCTGTTATTCTAGCTGTTTGTTATCTTTCACATGTTTACGACTTTTGTTTGTGTGTGTATTTAACCTGAGATTAATTACACCACCTGTTCGAGGTTTACCTGTCGAACCTGTTCCGTTTCACCTGTATTTTTACCTGTTATATCACGTGCATCCGTTTTTCTGTACAATCATGGCTCGGAATAGCCGCATTCAATGTGGAGAATGTCCTGAAACTTTCTGCACTTTTGTGTCATATCGAAAACATCTTGCTGAAAAAAAATGCAGCTATTGAAAAAAAAAATTCAACATTTTCCAATAAAGAAGGTAAAAAATAATCCGAAATGAATAATTTGTCTCATTCTCACTTCTACTCAAGATTTTATTCCTTTTCTTTGATTTTTCAGCTTTTCTACAATGGAAGGAAACCATATAAAAAGCAAATAGCTTAACATATGTAAACGATGCATCTACTCAAAAATTGAAAGCTCTACTATTGAGTATCATCTTTACCACCGATCTTAATGCGGAGTAGCTTGTCCAAGTACTATGAAAGTGTTCTGGAATTCTACGAATGTCGTTACTGTAGAATATTTTAAAACTCTAGTTTCACAAATGTGAATTGGATCGAATGGTTTTGCATAAAAATGACAGATCTATAACAGCAGGTAACTAAAAAGAAAATCGAAATTGGAAAATGAAATTCGTAATTTTTATTAAGAAATAAAATTGCTGTTCACGAAAATTGGCGACTAGATTTGATCGTTCACATGTACTTGGCGAAATCAGAGATAATGTAACAGATTAATCAGCGAATGCATTTGTTAAACAACAAAGACATTCACAATATCAAGCGAGATTATAACATATCCTGTCTTATTAAGCGACATTCTAATGATGCTATCAGTGTACAAATTTGGATTAATGAAATGCAACTGACAAACGATGCTGATAATCCAGTTTTGTCCACAAAAATGTTGAAGAAGAATTGGAAGGTTTTGATAAAGAAGATTTTGTCTTTATATTAATGACAGCGTTTCAAAAAAAAAAAAAAATGTTTCGAAAATTTAATTCAAAGGTGTTATGCTTTGAGGGTACCCACAAAACAAACTCATATGGATTTATTTTGTACACTCTACAAGTTGTAGATTGAATTTGGCAAGGTATTCCAGTTGCATTCCTGTTTTCAAATAGAAAAAACGAAAATCTTTTCCGGCTGTTTTTTCAAACCATCAAATCTACAATCGATATGAATCTGAAACCTCCACAAATTTTCATGTCTCATGGGAAGAAACGTTCTACAATGCCTTCAAAAAAACGATCGGAGAGGCCATTATGCAACTTCTATCTTTATGGCACATTCACAAAAATTGGAATGAAAATTATTCTAAAATACCAGAAATCTTCAAAACGAAATTTAGTTAGAACTGAACTAATGGCATTAACAAAAGAAACTGATCATTGGAAGTTTGAAATGGAGCTTTCAATGTTTTTACAAAAATTATCAGGCGATGAAGAAACCAAACCTTTCTATAAATACCTGGGTGAAAATTATGTTTCAAAAAAAAAAAAATGGGCTCTATGCTACCAAATTGGTGCTCATGTAAACACAAATATGCATCTGGGAAATTTCTGTAAAATGAAAAATCCGACTATTTGGATGGAAGAAAATGAGTCGTCTCCAATACAGTTTTTATCATACTACATGGTTTGTAATGAATATTCAATTGGTGTTGATTTGATTTTATAAAAATCTGAGTAAGAAAATTTCTGAAAATGCTGGTGTGTATTTATCTAAAAGATCAAGGTTCAAGTACTCATGTAAGAGCAGTTTTAGATAGAAATATTGGCGTTGAACCTTTGTTGAAAATCTGGTCTGGAAGTTCAAGGTTCAAATGCTCGTGTAAGAGCAGTTATAGATGGAAATATTGGTGTTGAATCTACTGAAAAATGAATATCAATGTTTGTTGAAATTAATTCTTAATTTTTTCTGGGTAATGAATAGATAAAACTTTAATAGGTTGTTGAAGGGTTAAAATCAAAATAAATACAGTTGGGAAACTGTATTTATTTTTTTTTGGTTGTTTAATAGATGAATACAAGATGCGTTTGGTTAAAAATCCAAAGATATAAAATGTGGTCTAGGATAAGGTATTTTATATACTACTGTTCTGTAAAGTATAGACTGGAAGTTTTCTTTTAATATTACTGCTTTTGACTCCTTTTGGAAGAAAGTGTTCATGAGATTTGGCTTGTCGTTTCCTTTTTGTAATTTTCCTTCGTCCAATTTTTTAATTTCGTTTTTGTAATCACCTTGTAATTAATTTTAGCGTAACAAATTTTCCCCTGCGAAGAATATTGAAATGATGAAAAAAAATGTATATTAAAAGTTGAAATTCATAATTTATGTGGCAACGTAAATTATAATTGGAATAATAATTCCAATGAACTACTCTATTTCATGCAATTCTTTTACCTAAAGAGATTGAATGAGATTATGCAATAGTTCCATTTGTTTTGATATTAATGAAGTAATCAGACTAATCAATTGAAATGTGACACTCAAGTACAAATAATTTTGTTTTCTTATCTACATCAAATTACGAAAAAATGATGAAAAACTATGAAAAATTGAAAAAAGAATAACGTTGGAAAGTTTTGAGAAGGCGAAAAAACACCTCCAAAACGTGCCGAGCACCCAATGTCCCGTTACGTTTTAAGGTCAAGTTAAGAAACGTACCAATAAAAGTAGTAAAGGAGAAACATTTGGAAATTAACATAGGAAAAAAAATGGGTTTTTCAATTTAAATTGAAAATGGCTGCATTTACAGTAAAATCCTGTTGTCATTTCCGTGATTGGTCATTTTTATTATTGCCTCATTTTGACTGCAGGATTTCAATAAAATAAGCGAAAAAATGCATTTTTAAAATGGGAATTTGAATTACAAAATTGAGCATATTTAGTGTCCCTTCTTGATTAAAATAGACTGTAGAATCAGTTTTTTTTTTTTTTTTTTTTTTTTTTTTAACGAAGAAAAACAATAAAGCAGATAATAATATACACATTTGATGTAGGTG